>PVKC010029118.1:0-15170 GCA_004027635.1 Crocidura indochinensis
TCCCACCCTGTATGGATAGATATTTTTAAAGAACAAAAATGCAAAAAACTTAAATAATAAATAATTTTATTATTAATAACATTTAGTCTTCTGAGAGCTGATATAGAACATAAAACATAAACCATACTACAATCTTGCACATTTTTCTTCTCTTTGCTACACTTATAAAATTTGGAATCTAAGAATTAAGGGATATTTCAGAATGTCTCTCAGATGTGTCCTGAGGATCGATAGAAGTCAATGAAATGGAGACTAACTTTCCAGGGAACCAGGCAGTACATGGTTGAATGAAACCTATGTGAAGCAACTTATGAGTACATGTGGTTTAAGGTTTTTGGAATGTGAATTGGAGAGTTGAATGGCTAAGTTGAAGCAGAGAAGTAATTCAGTGATTAAATATCCTGAAAGGCCTGATCATGATTTTTAGGCATGATCTAATAAAACCCAGCCAGATCTTCGTTTATAGCATAATCTATGTGACATCAGGAACAGAATTCAAAAAAGAAGAAAGAAATACAACAAACATATCTGTGAATATCTCCTTCCTTATTTCTCAGTATCTTGTATCCATATGAGAAGTAAAAGTTGGTGTGATACTGACCAAATACATTATTGTTCATATGCTGAGGCAAGTAATTTTCTGCTATGCTATTTTTGCTCAAAATTGCACTTATTTGAGTCTTTATCTCCACTGTCTCGTGATCCTTCTACCTGTGTATCTCTGCAGAGACAGTTTTCCTTCTATTCAATAAGGGCTGCAATAATAGTGGGGACCACCATAATTCCACAGTGGCTCAATCATTACTTCACTATGAGGAGATGCTCACTCCTATTAAGGTCAAAGGTGAGACTTCACCTTATCTTGGGTAGTACTCAATTTAGCTCAGAGCTTCTAAAAATACACTACTTATTTTCTGCACTAATTATTGTTTTCTTATGACCTGTGTTCATGGATAATCACCAGTACGGGAAGCTCCCAAGGGCAATCGGCATATAAGAAGGGCTTCTACAATAGGTAGAGTTTTAATCCAGCAAAACTTCATTGAGAAAAGAAAAAGCTAATACCTTTATTCATTGTGTTTTTAAGAAATCATAATATTATAATGTGAAGGAAAGTGAGCTGGAGATTCTTCATTGTAATGGATGATCATCTGTCTTTTATTTTAAAAAATGTAATTACTTATTTAAACAACATGGTTATAAGGCTGTTCATAACAGCTTTTTCAGAACTGCAAATTTGTTCATGATTTATTTTATGTCATACAATATTGCAACACCCTTCCCCAGTGCACATTTTCCTCCACCAATGGTCCTCGTCTTCCTCTCTCAGACCTGCCTCTGGGGCAGACATTTTCCCCCTCTTTCTGTCTGTCTGTCTGTCTGTCTCTCTCTCACTTGCTATCTATCTTCCTTTTTTATTCCCTTTTAGACACTGTGGAGACCAAAATCACAAGGCATAAGAGCCCTCTGTATTTCCATGTTCATCACAGCACTATTCAAAGTAGCCAAAATTAAGAAACACAAGTGCCAGAGAACAGAGGAGTGAATAAAGAAACTATGGCACTTCCACACAATGGAATATTACACAACTGTTCGGAAAAATGAAGGCATGGAATTTTCTTATAAATGAGTGAGTTTTGCAAGTATTATGCTGAGCAAAATGAATGTGAGAAAATGGTAGAGACAAAGAATGATCACACCCATTTGTGGTATGTAAAAATTAAGATACCATGGTGAAAATATCAAATGACCATAGAGATGAGGGCCAGAAGGATCTGTCCATGGAAGGAAGTTTCTCATAAATAGTGGGAGAGTGCAGTCAGGATATTGAAGGGACCATTATGATAATGATAGTTCAAAATGATCATTCAGAACAAGAAATGGATGCTAAAAGAAGATAAAAATGATAGGCATTTCACCACTTTATCGTCTGTTTTATTTTGTCTTGGAATGTACACAGATGTGACCACCAATGTACATCTGCAGTGTTTTCTTAGAATAAGACAAGAACTCCAAAAAATCTGGGTTCCATTAGCATTCCTCCACATGCTAGGACACTATAGCAAAGCTGTCTCTCAATGTCTCTATTTTTTCAACTGACTCTGTAAACTTACCTTTCTCACCTAATCAGTGAATTGTGACAATGATCCATAGAGATGGAAATAAACTATGTTAAGTGTCAGTATTAAATTAAAAGCACTGTGAGAATGATTAAAATTTCTCCATGTCTTAAGTGTTATTCCTTCACATTATGCTTTTTCCCCCCAAAACAATACATTCTAATTACTACAAACATTTGTTTTCATCAGGTAATGTGTCTTATTTGGAAATTAAATTGCCTTTCTAGCTATATTGTCAATGTCATCACATTTAAATGTGAGCTTTTATGCTCTTTCTGTAGTATAATCTTGTTCAGAAAATCCTGTTACATGCACTTTCAGCAACAACTGTAGTATTATTACCAACTAAAATATGGTTTGTTTTTTGGATCCAGCAGTTCTCATGACTTTCTCCTGGTTTAATGCTTAGGGATCACTCTCAGCAGGGCTCTGGGGACCAATTATGGTAACAGGGATCAACCCAGATCAGAAACATGGAAGGAATATTTTTGGTCCCCAAAATACCTTACAGAAAAAAATGTTTAAGGGAGATTAAAGCCATTGTTGATTTCAACAATAGAATATAATATATCTGTTGAACAAAAGTTACACAGTTTAACACACAAATACCTTGTTACTTAAAGATATGCTAAATTAACAATTTTTATTCCAGTAAAAACAGGGAAATATTGGGCCAAAGGGTTAGCACAATGGTGGGGTGTTTGCCTTGCAAGAAACTGATCCAGGACAGACCTGGATTCTATCCTCGGCATCCCATATGTTTCCCCAAGCCAGGTGTAATTTCTGAGTACATAGCCAGAAATAACCCCTGAGCATCACCAGGTGTGGCCAAAAAAAAAAAAAAAAAAAAAAAAAAAAAAAAAAAAAAAAAAAAAAAAACAAATAAGCAAACAAACAGGAGATAGGCTTCATTTATTTCCCTACAGGGATGATAATAACTCAAAAACATGAACACAGTAGTGCCAAATCTGATTTTGTATGAAAGTTCTGTGATTTTTCAATCCCATTCATTTAAATTAAAGTTTGAAAATTCTAAACTCCTGGGAGGTTTGCTTTTTTGGGTTTATTTTAGCTTAAGTATACAGAGAAATTTTGCACGCAAAATATTTCTTAGAATTTACCTTTTATTTTAATCATGTACTATCATAGACCATATTTTGTGTTTTAGTGGATTTATAATATTACATATAAACTGTTTCAGAATCTTTTTATAGAATTGTTCTTCCCAGTTGGACTCACTGAGCTAATGAATCCCTAACATTAAAAATACCTTTACTCCTGGTTTATATCATCCTAATTAATATGCAAAATTTATTCTTAAATTGATCTTCAATTGCATTTTTCTACTATTCAGTTTCTACATTTTAAATTGTTATAATACAGAAATAAAGCTTTCTTCCTTATACCATTATTCAATTTAACAACTGTAATTGTGTAAGTGAAAAAATATATTATAATCTTTCCTAGTTCCATTTTATCTTTGCTGGTATGATAAGAAGCAATTTATGTAGTATGTAAATAATTTGTTACTTGAATTTTTGATAGCACTTACCTATAAAACACTTCTTAAATTAGAAGTATTTTTAGTTAGTTTCTGACAGTCTTAAAATGTCTTCTTTTCTTTGATCTATTTTTCTACTTTCTTGGGTCAATTTGCATAATTGATATCCTGCTGAATATTATTCATTTCTTGAGATTTTCAATTCTATTAGCATAAATTTGAATCCAGTTATAATTTAAACACCTGTGTCTATTGTTATGTTCACTTTTTACCATCTTGTGTTCACTTTCATTATTCTTGATCAAATTTTTTCATAATCTATATGCTAAATCATACCTATGTTTCTATCTTTTCTATTTACTTTCTTCTTCAATACTCAAGAAGGCATCTTTTTCTTTTACTACACCACTGCTATTATTTACACAAAATGTAGCCCTGGTTAGAAGAGTATCACCCCTATTACAGTTCAGGGGACCATAATTGCCAGAGGTTGAACCCATGAGTTGGCCATGTTGAAGACAAAACTTTCTTCACCATACTATTACCTCACTTGTTCCTTCAGCAGATTTTCCAGAATATTACATCGATTTGGGGAACACAATTGCAAAGGTCATATCCAAGATATCCATATACATTCTCCTACTCCTGCTATCATTTCTTGAACAGTCATACTTCTCTTGAAAATGGTTACTTACACCAGCAGTATATTTATAATAGGGATGTAAAGTCTTCTTGTCTTTTGTTTCTTTGTGGCCCACAGCTAACGTACTCAGAAATTACACCTGGCACTCAAACTACTCCATCGAGGCTCATGGAATGCTGGATGTGCACTTTAATAAGCAGCATCCAAAGCAAGTGCCCCACCTGTTGTGCTATCTCTTTAGCCTCCGTATATTTTCCCACATACTCTCTTCTTGATTCAGACAGTGTGACCTCTTTCTGTGAGATATATCTCACATAAGAGAATCACCAAATCAACCTAATCCCTTACTTCTTCTAAGAAATGGTGCTTGACAAAACAGTGATATTAAGATTGTTCCATGTTTGTACCAAAAGTGGTATAAAGGATGGATCTTTAATCATTTACAGGTGGATTCAAAGATATGTTATAATATTTAATAAAATCAGAAATGAGGGTTTCCCATAGTCATTTTTTCCCAGAGACATAAATCTAAATAAAAGAAAACCCACAAACTAACCTAGATGCACAGAAATAAACAAATAGTGAGTTTTTCGTGCTACCATTTCATCTCCTAACACCACACAGGCTATTTTAGATTTAGTTGGAAATAAAATCCATTTATATTCTTTGCAATTAATTACCAAGTGCATAATCGTTTTTGTACTAAATATAGTTTTTATTGGCTTTCCAATCCTAATAACCAAAATTAAGCTCTCACACACAAACAGTATTATATTAAATCTTAGTTTAATATAAAATTTATTATATTAAGGTGTGAAGCAATAATAGCACAGTGGTGGGCATTTGCCTTGAACGCAGGACAGACGGCAGTTCGATTGCTGGTGCCCCATTTGGTCCCCAGAGCCAGGAACAATTTCTGAGCGCATAACCAGGAGTAATCCTTGAGCCTTATCAGGTGTAGCCCAAAAACAAAAATAAAATTATGATATTAAAAAGACCATTACAAAAAAATGTCTTATATTAAATACGAAAGAAATAATGGTTCAACTTCATGGCCTTTTCCATTGGTCCACAGAACTAGAAAGTATGGAAGCAAAATTGAGATGAGGAGTGAAGAAATGTTGAATATAGATGATCACTTCTTCAAGTATATATATATGTATATATATATATATATTGCTTGATGGAAAGACCATAATCAGTTTGTCTTTACTAATCGCCTCTCATGACAGACCTCATTAAACCACAGCATCAGCTTTGCTTGAGGTCATTTAGAATCCAGGATACCTGTAATTAGAATTGGTGAAGTAAATTGTCTTATGGCGCCTGGCCAGCCATAAGTGAGATGCTGTTCCTTTAAGTGTGAAGATGTCCATTAACAGAAGCCCGCCTCTTGTAACTGCTGCAGGATGGCAGTTAGCCTGGGGTGGGAGAGGTATATATAAAGCCAGGGGCTGAAATGTTAGTTGGTTAGACTAACATTTAGACTCTGCCACTTTTTCTCCTGCTGGATGAATACAGCAGCTGAATTGCTGGCAAATTTGTCTACCAGACTCCCAGCATCTGCCACCTTTCCCCACTTCTACTGCTCCAGGCCTAACTCTAACACATCTAAAAATATATTATCTATATAACTCCAGCTTGGATTTCTTTTTCAGCACAGTTAATGACATTGCAACCAGCATCCACTCTTTTCCTTGCCATGGGATATTTTTTTTGGGGGGATGAGTTTTTCCTGGGGTCTTCTTTCTAGCCCCACTACCTTTTAGAACATTTCTCTGGGAGGCTCTATTTTGTGTGTTCTCACCTTATTGTTTTCTTCAAACTCTTAGGTTTAAGAATATGAGAAAAATTATTTACAAGTTTGCAGTAATAGTGAAGGTTTTTTGCTATTTTTATATTCCATTACTCATTTTAAGGAGCAATTGGGGGAAAAAAAGACCATTTCAAAAATATCATATTCACTTCTCTGCTTTGCTTATGAGTCCCCTGGAGCAATTTTAAGAAGAAAATATTTGATAAAGAATGCAGCTTTTCTCATAATAATTTGCCTATTCAGCTTTTCTACTTATTGAGACAATTTTTACAATTGCTATCTTCTGAGATAAAAAGGATATTATTCATTAGATTTTCAAATTTAACCACACAGAGTTATATATTTTATTTGCTGATGATATTCAAATCTCCACACTATTTGCTATTATATCTCCTTTCCTTTTTCTCATTTTCTTAAAGTGTCTTGTTTTGCTTGTGTGGATGTAAGTAATAAATAGAATACATAATATTAAATTTTACTACATTTTGAATTTTGAGGGGGCGGTTTCTATTTGGCCATGCCCAATGTTGCTAAGAGCTTACTCTTGGCTGTGTACTCAGGGATAACTCCTAGTGGGACTTGGGTGACCTTCTGTGATATTGAGGAGAGAACCCATGTCAGGTGTGTGTGATACAAATGCAATACTATTAATTGGGTCCCTTCAGTTTATTTTTGATTTGCATAATGCCAGTTTGAAATTTTTATTTTTCTATTTACATTTTATTTGAGTAATGAAAATGTGTTTTTATTTAATTCCAAAAGTCTAAATTTTAATTCTGGAACCCGGGGTGTATGTTCAATAATAGAACATACCTAACAAATCTCCAGAACAAAAAATAATCAAGTCAAAGTAAAATTAGTTTTGCAATCCCTTTGGTGACTTATGTATGTGTCTTATAATATCCTTTAGAGCAAGTTCTTTTTGGTTAGTGGAATATAGGAATATGGCCAGATTTGTTAAAGTGACGAACAAATGCTTGATTGCCTACACCATGCCAGAGTTCTGACATCTTGAAGTTATAAAGGCAAAAATGAAGTAAGAAATGAAATGGAGAAAAATAATAAATAAAATAATGAATGGTATGTTTCATCAGGTTTTTCTCTTTATATGGGAGGTAAATAAATTGGTAGACACATAAGTATGCATGTGAGAAAAGTGAAGGACATAAAAAGAATGTCACAAGGAAGGATGGTTGGCAAACTTTATTCAGTGAAAATAGTTCTTAATATGTCAGTCCAAGAAAAGTTCTGTCCTGGAGCTGGAGTAAAATCTTGGCAGTAGGGTGTTTGCCTGGCATGTAGCTGCCCAGGATGGAACTGGATTTGATCCCCAGTGTCCCATATGGTCCTCTGAGCTAGTAGCGATTTCTGAGTGCATAGCCAGGAGTAACCCCTGAACATAATCAGGTGTGGCCCAAAAACCAAAAAAATAAAGTTTTGTCCTTTCATGACACAATCTTTCACCATACTTGACTTCAGATGGGTGTGTTGGGAGGTTCATGCATTAGTCTTGTTTTGCTAAAATTAAATCGATTCGATGTTAGTTCATCTTTACCTTCCAAGCTTTTCTTCCATATTTTTCTCAAAGTAATGTTCTTCTCTTGTAATTTTTAATTCCAATACATTGACCATCATTATAAAAGGAAGACAAAAAAATAGTGTAATAATAGATGTTTGTTTTCACTCAGCTACTGCTAAAATTTAGCTTGCTCTTGCATTATAAAATAGACATCACCATAATTTACACACCAACTTTGATACTAATTAAATTTAAAGACAGATATATGGCATAACTAGAAATTTGCAGCAATCTCAAAATTTTCAAAATAATAATTATTAATTCTATGAATCTGTCAGTTATTATTGCCTGCTAATATATTTTACCTTTTAACATACTTGTAAAGAAGCATATATTTTTGTGTTATTGCAGATTGAGTTAGAAGTTGTAATAAACTTCTAATAAAATTCTTTCAGAATTTTATATTTTTATGAGTCTATTCTGAGATGGGAAAAGGCTCATAGTCCTTAGAGACAGTCCAAGTGTTTTATCCTGATACACAGATAAGATATTAAGAAACACTGCTGAACAACTTTCTTTTTCTTTTTTTTTTTGGTTTTTCGGCCACTCCCAGCTGTGCTCGGGGGTTACTCCTGGCTATCTTCTCAGAACTTTATTTTTCAAGGTTATCCTTGTCCACAAAACCCTATGCATAGTCAAACAGCAATTATAAACAAACTCGTAATTAATCATATGGTAATTAGAAACTACTTTTGTCAAAAATATAGATTAGGGATTCAGAGAAAGCACTTTTTCAATTTTCCATCTAGCTTTCATTGAGATAGACTCACTTCAATGACCTAATTTTCAATCCATTTAGAAGTCTGAGCAAATATTTTTTTGGGGGAGCCGGGAGGTGGCGCAGGAGGTAAGGTGCCTGCTGCCTTGCCTAGGACAGACCACGGTTCGATCCCCCGGTTCCCATATGGTCCCCCGTGCCTGCCAGGAGCGACTTCTGAGCGCGTAGCCAGGAGTAACCCCTGAGCGTCACTGGGTGTGGCCCAAAAACCAAAAAAAAAAAAAAACAAAAAAACATTTTTTTGGACTACTGACTTGGAATCTCATCACCAAACATATATTCTACAACATGTACTTAAATAGGAAAAATAGTTAAGTTTCAAACCTACTTTGAACTCAAAGACAATGCACTTTCACAGTCTGGTAGCAATATCACAGCAACAATAGTGCTGTGATAATGTATTCTCAAATATTAAGTGGACAAAAAGTATGCTTTTCTAATTGTTATTCCATAACAAAGATGAAGGTTGTTTTGCAAGAGAGATATACCTATGTATAAGTAGCTTAGAAAATTCTAGGATATAGAAGCGAAGCAGACTGTGAGATGGTTTAGGCTTTCCTTGATCCCATTAAATTTAAGAAATCCTGGTACAAAATTAATTGAAATGCCTTAAAAACTTATAATAAATTACAGTGCCTACATGATAACCATGTGAAATAACCCATTATCATTTAGTAGGATAGTAACTAAAATATATTCTGTAAAATTTAGTTATAATGGCTCGAAGAAATAGTTGTCTATTTTTCCATGAAAAAATCAAATTCAAAAGTAAGTGGTTAGTGGGTTGTGTTAAGAGTACAAGTTTCATAGACCATATCGTCACTGCATTTTTCCTGTTATAATAATATTAATATAACTTATGCAACCATATATGTATGGATCTGAAATAAAATTATATGGGAAAGAGAGTGAAGAAGTAAATTACAGCATATCTCTGTGAAAAAAATTGATGCTCGTTTACGAATGTCTTGGTATAAAGAATTTTATGATGATAGTTTACTCTTTGTTTCTAGCTTATTTTAAAGAGCTTACAAGGCAAAAAAAAAGATCAGGAATTAACTATTTACAGTGGCCATATATAATTTGAGATTTTATTATAGTATTTTATTTTAGATTTTATTCTATTCCAGTATGATTGCATTGAGCTTTTATTATATAGTATTGCACAAACTGTAAGACAAATAAAACTAGGGGGCAGAGTTACAGAATAGCCATGGGCTATATATAGCCTTGTACAATGCTGAACCAGGACGGAGCAGGGTTTGATACCCAACATCCAATATGGTCCCCAGAGTTTTCCAAAAGCAATTTCTGAGTACAAAGCCAATAGTAACCCCTGAGTACTGCCGGGTGCTAGCCCAAAAACAAAATAAAAAAAAATTAATAACATAGTTTACTTAAAAATTATATACAAACTATGGAGTTTTTAAAAAACACTTTTTAGAAATGTGTATTCTGGACTTTAATCTTAAGTTGTATGCTTTTTGTAAGGAGCCAAACAATCTACTATTACTCAAATTATATTTTTATTTTAAGCATCTAAAATATATCCTGAAAACCATATTTTTATTTTTTGTAAAAAAGATACAGTTCAGTGCAATGAAAAAAAAGATACAGAAAAAGCAAACCCATGCTTAACTTGGACAAAGCAAATTGTTTCTAAATATCATGTTTTCTGTCTGAAAAATGACATCAATAGGCTGGGATGGTCCCTCAATGACTTGAAATATTTAGAATTTCTTTTTTTCAGAAAATTACTTATTTCAAGACAAAGAAAACTGCAGAATGCATTTAGGAAATCTTAAGGAAAATGTGTTTGTGCCCTTGGGTAGAACAGATTTCTATACTTAGGCAATGGATTTGATCTTGAATTTCTTGTGATGTGAAGTTTCCCTTTAAAAAATAATAAGTTTGAATTAACTGAAAAGAGAAAGTTTCCTTTGTCTTTGGATGCAGTTATTTATTTTTTATTGAAATGGAATCTAAGTTCTGAGCTACTTTATGAGTCCTTGAACAAAGGGCATTGAGATCAGACGGTATCTTTGAATGTAGTTTTATAAAACATCAAAATGCAGTTCAAATGATTGAATGTTGCAAGAAAATATCACTAGAGACAGAGGGAATTACCAGGAAATGGTAATGGAATAAAAGCAGTTGTGTGTTGCCTACAATAATATGCCCCAAATATATTTCTAAATCATGGTTCAATACCCTTAAATCTAGCTTAAGATACAGATAAAAAATGGAAGCAATTTGATATTAAATAAAGAATTTTTACTAAGACTGCTCTAAGAATGAGAGATACTAGGGAGAGAAAAACTGGAGAAGAAAATACAATGTTTGAAAGGAGAGATTCCTAGATCACCATTGATCCCTGAATGTAGGCGACAAACGACTAAAGAAGGAAAGAAATTGAAGAATATATGGGATGAAAAATACTTGGGAAGGAGCTGGAAACAGGGACAAAGGGATCTTAGTAAGGCTGGAGTGATGGCGCAGCAGTTTGCCTTGCAAGCAACTGACCTGGGACAAACCTCGGTTCTATCCCTCGGCATCCCATATGGTCCCTCAATCCAGGAACGATTTCTGAGCAGGTATCCAGGAGTAACCCCTGAGCATCACCAGGTGTGGCCCAAAAAATCCAAAAAAAAGGGGGGGTAGGATCTTAGTATATTAGTGACATAAAAAAGTGATGTAGCTAAATAAACAAACTGCAGTCGACAACACTGAAAACAAGAGATCCCAACTTCAACAAGCAAATTGAAAATGGTGCCCTGTCATGGTAGCAGATTGGGGACAGAATGTGAGTGGGGCGTGAAATCTCAAGAATTTGGTGAAAGGTGGTGGAAGTGGTGCTGAAATTCAATGTGTCTAAAACATAACTAAGAAAAATTTGGGGGGGTTATAATAAAAATTTGAAAATTAATTTAAAATTTAAAAATAAAAAATACTATGCAGCCATCAGAAAAAATCGAAGTCATGAAATTTTTCTATACATGGATGGACATGAAAACTATTATGGTGAGTGAAATAAATCTAGGGGAAAGAGATAGACACAGAATAGTCTTACTCATTTATGGGATTTAAGAAAAATAAAAAACATTATTGAAATAACATCCAGAGACAATAGAGATGAGGCCTGGAATGATGACCAGCCCATGGTATAAAGCTTACCACAAAGAGTGATGAGTTCAGTTAGAGAAATAACTTTATTAACTACTATCATGACAATGGTAGAGAGTGAGAGAAATAGGATGCTTAGCTGGAATACTGGCAGGGGTGGGGAAAGAAGGATATGGGGGGGCATTGGTGATAGGAAGATTGCACTAGTGAAGAGGAGAGTGTTCTTTTCTATATCTGAAACCCAACTACAAACATGTTTGTAATCATGGTGCCTAAGTAAAGACATTAATTAAACAAATTAAAATAAATAAAGATACCAGACAATTAACCTGTCTTTTTCTTAAATACCTTTCTCAATTCTAAGTATTGTTACTGAAATACTCTCTGGAATGACATCATATCTGCAACATTCATTGAGTTTATGAGAAAAATATAGTAGTAATTATGTTTCAACCAACTAGATAAATCAGATATATTTGACATAGATCTAAAAATTCACAGAATAGCAAAACTGATTCAAATAGAAATAGAAAATATTGACTGATTATTACAACTAAAGTGACTGACTAATTTACCAAACTCTAGCCACAAAGAGAATTACGGAGTCAAAAAAATCAGAGGTAATTAAAATTTTATTGAGTATAAAACTTAGAAGCATTTACACAATGAAAATACTTACCAAAATTGTTGGCTAAGTTTTGCAAAATCTAATTATGAACAATATTCAACTGTGCACACAAAACTAGAAGAGAAGATACTAATTATATATTACACATATTACTTTAATAACACAACCAGAGACATATTACAAACAAGAAAAGCACAAACTGATTTCTCTTATAAATCCCTGGCAAAATACTAGCAAATTGTAGCCATCAAGGTATTAAGGAATACCTACACTTATATGTTAATGAACCCCAAATCATAGTAATGATGCAAGGTTTGAAGTAAGAAATAGACTATAATTTTGTGAACATTGCAATTCTTTAAAGGGAATAAACTGTGTTGGAACTTTTAGAATTAAATAGAAATTGTAACATTGTGAAAGTATTAAATGTCACTGAGGTGATCACATGAAAATAACTTATTTATGTCCCATTAATTTTATTTTAATAATTCAAATGGCCCAAAGATTTGGCAGTTAATTATTAAAAATGATATACAAGTTGCACATAAAATATACCTTTCATTAAGGACAAGCAAATAAATACATCAAAGTATAACTTCATTTTCATTAATACAGTTTTAGGAAAACAATAGCCACCAAAATTGTGGATAACGGTATAGGAAAAGTAAAATCCTCATGTTAAGCTGACAGTAATATAAAATTGTATAGCCTTATTGAGATACTGTTTGGAATATTCTCAAGAAGATAAATAAAATGAGGCAATAGAAACTGAATATTTACTTCAAGTATGAAATCAAGAGAAATGAAAATTAAAATAAATTTCAAGAATAACTATTGCACAGATACTATATGACAGATGACCTTAATTCTAAAAAAGGAAAGACAAACATCAAATGATTCCTCTTATATGCAGGATGTACAAAGAAACAAAGTAAACAGAGAATGTGGCTCTGTGGAATAGAAGATGCCTTACATGCACATAACCTGGGTTGAATACCCCCCCTCAAATACCTTTTTTAATTTAAACAAGGGAAGAGTAATCTCTAATTAATTCAAACCTTTTGAGCCTGGAGAGACAGTACAGCAGGTTAGGTCCTTGATTTGCATGCCATTAACCCAGTTTGAATATCTGGCATTGGATCTGGTCTCCCAGGCTTGCCAAGGTAGATCCCTAAATGCAGAACTGAAAGGAAGCCCTGAATACATATGTGTGTGTCCCCAAACCTTCAAAATTGAATGTATCAAATCAAATATACATACTTAGAGGACAGAAGCGAGATTGTCAAAGAATGGAATATAGGCAAGAAAGGTTCGTCTCTACCATGGAGTGGATAGTGCAGTTAGAGAAATAACTGCACTAGCAACTATCATGGCAATGGTAGTGAGTGAGAGAAATAGAATGCCTGTCTCAAATACAGGTGGTTGGTGGGGGAAAAGGGAGATGAGGGGCATTGGTGGTGGATATGTTGCACTGATGAAAGGGGATATTCTTTTTTTATGCCTGAAGCTCAACTACAAATATGTTTGTAATCATAGTGCTTAAATAGTTATATTTTTTATAAAATCTATTTAAGCACCACGATTACAAGCATGATTGCAGTTGGGTTTCAGTCATAAACAAACACCCTCTTTCACCAGTGCAGCATTCCCCCCCCCAAGCCCCTTCTCACCTCTCCTACCCCTGCCTGGAGAGATATAGACACAGAATAGTTTCACTCATCTATGGGTTTTAAGAAAAATTAAAGACATTATTGCTATAATGTCCAGAGACAAAAGAGATGAGGGCTAGAAAGACCAGTCCACAAATACAGATTTTTAAAAAATTAAAAAATAATAAAGAGTTCTCATGGAACTTCATGGAGATAAAGTTATATTGGCATTTTGGTGATGAATATATTGTGGGGACAGCATAACTCTAATATATATATATACATATAAACTCTTAAATTATTGTAAAAAATTATTCAAAAGAAAAGAAACTACACAAAGAAAAAGAAGTCAATGTCTTCCTCTTTCGTGTCATCAATCCCACTAGCCCTCTGCAGACTCTATCGTAGAAGTTTTCTCATTCATCTGAGGTCATTTCAGGTCCTTGTCTAGAGAAAGGATGTGACCTCTTGGCATAGCTCAGACAATAAATTTTACCAGAGCAATTAATTGTTAAAATTGCAGGTTCCAAGAAAAGGCAACATCAATTTAGCCCTGGAAAATCTCCAGAGAGAATGGGAGCCTCTGAAGAGAGTTGATGTTTTAATCTCATGAAAGATTTCCATCAGATTAAAATTTCATTTTACAAATTTAGAAGCAAGAACAGCATGCTGCTTCTCTGAGTGGGCCTTAAAACAGTGGGAGTAAAATAAAATTTGTTCCACATCCTTGCCAGCATTCTGATAGGTGTGAAATAGTACCCAGTTTGGGTTTCAATTTGCATTTTCTGTTGACAAATTATGTTGAGCATTTTTTATGTGCTTATTGGGCATTTCTATTATCTTTTTTTCAGTGAAGCACATTTTGTTGATGTTTTAGCAATTGTATTGGATTGTTCTTTTAGTTTTTATTTTTGTAACTGCTCTATATAGTTCAAAGTCAATTAAAGAATCTTTCAAAAAATACACACTGATATATTCTGGACTTGTTTTCTTATCACTTTACTTTCTGTTTTAATTATTTTAATTTGGTAAGCACATTTAACATAATTTTACTATCATACTATTTGGGGAGGATGGTCTGTCCACAGTCAGTAGTGTTCAGGACTTTCTCAAAGTTCTGAACTCAAGGAACACTGCTGAGAGTGCTTGGAGGACCTGTTAGGACACCAAGGATTGAACTTGGGTGGACTGCATGAAAGTCAGCTCTCTATTCACTAAACAATCACCTGACCACACATTTTTATTCTTTAAATCGTGACTTTCAATGCACAACAGATTTTCATTTGACAAATTAAGTGTGTGTGTGTGAGTGTGTGTGTGTGTGTGTGTGTGT
>PVKC010029120.1:0-15231 GCA_004027635.1 Crocidura indochinensis
TTGTTTGTTTTTCTGTTTTCCTTGTCTAAAAACTATGTGTCTTATGGTCAGGTGCGTCTTATAGGTCAATAAATACGGTACTATGAACCCTTCCTAGGGAGAGTGCCGGTCATTGCATAGCATAGCCTGTGCTTGAAAAAAAATTTTTTTCTTCATGTGAACAGTTTTCTTCTGTTTCTTGCTTCATTTTGGTTTGGTTGGGGGCCACACTCAGCAGTGCTCAGGACTTACTCCTGGCTCTCCACTCCTGGTGGTGAATGGCTGTAGGATATATGCAATATCAGGGATCACAAGTGCCTTATCCTGTACTATTTCTTGGCCCAGTGTGACATTTTCTTTATTATGGTGCCAGCATTTGAACTCAAGCCTCATTCATGCAAGGCAAATGCTCCTCCACTGAGCTGTATCTCTAGCCCCTCCTGACCAACTTACCATGCCAAGGATTAGCCACTCTGGTTTTTCATCACTATATTCAATTTTTTTGTTGTTTTATTTTTGTGCCACATCCAGTGGCCCTCAGGGGCTACTCTTCTGTGCTCAGAAATTGTTCCTGGCAGACTTGGGGGAACCGTATTTGATGTCAGGGATTGAACCCTGGTTGACCCACATGTAAGTCAAATGCCCTGCCTGCTATGCTACAGCTTCTGTTCAATTGTTTTTGTTTTGGCCTCAGGAGTGATGCTCAGAGTTTATTCCTAGTGGTGCCCAGGGAATTATGTGGTATGTTGGGGGATCAAATCCAGGTTGGTCTGTGCAAAACAAGCACCCTATCCATTGTAGTATTGCTCCTGATTCATCACCAGGATCAATTGAACCAAGGAGTTTATATTTAAAAGTAAAATTTGGGCTGAGGATGAAGCTCAGCATTATAGTAGTTGCCTTATTTATGATGGGCTCTGGTTTCTATCCATGACTCTGCAAATAAATAAAGTAGCAAAACTTTTATGGAACTGGAGAAAATATATGTAATGAATTATTGGAAAATACTATCAGTTATGGAAAGACAGAATGAGAGCAAAACATTAAGTGAAGGAAAGAAGGTGATTGGCTCCTGTGTTCTTAGAGAGTTCACTTTGAGGAAGAAAAGGGATGTTATTTATGTCTCCTTTCTTTGCCTTTTTTTTTTTTTTTTGTTTTTGTTTGTTTTTTTGGGTCACACCCGGCAGTGCTCAGGGCTTACTCCTGGCTCCATGCTCAGAAATTGCTCCTGGCAGGCACGGGGGACCATATGGGGCACTGGGATTCGAACCGATGACCTTTTGCATGAAAGGCAAACGCCTTACCTCCATGCTATCTCCTGGGCCCCGCCTTTTTTTTGGTTTTGTTTTGTTTTGTTTTGTTTTTGGGTCACACCTGGCAGTGCTAAGGGTTTACTCCTGGCTCTGTGCTTAGAAATTGCTCCTGGCAGGCTCGGTGAACAATATGGGATTGCCAGGACTCGAACCACTGTCCTCCTGCATGAAAGGCAAATGCCCTACCTCTATGCTATCTCTCCGGCCCCATCATTTTTGAATTTCCTTTTTTTTTTTTTGTGGTTTTTGGGTCACACCCGGCAGTGCTCAGGGGTTACTCCTGGCTCCATGCTCAGAAATTGCTACTGGCAGGCACGGGGGACCACATAGGGTACCAGGATTCAAACCGATGACCTTTTGCATGAAAGGCAAATACCTTACCTCCATGCTATCTCCCAGGCCCCTATTTTTGAATTTCTAAGACCTGAGACTTTTTAACTGTTTACCTATTTGTATTTTTATTTAGATGGTTGTTTATGCTTCCTGCTGCTTCATTTATTTTTTCCTTGGAGGGGGGAGAAGTATCTAGATAACCAAGGGCAAGACTGGACTTTCTACTGCTTTTGCATATATGGCAGTGTTGTCATGGTAGAGAGCTCAAGGGAGAGCTCTATTTGAAGTGGTTTTTTTTGTTGTTGTTGTTGTTTTTATTATTATCATTATTATTTTTTAAGACATGATTGAGGGGTTATGGATAGATATCCATTGTGCTTTTGCTGTTGTTTGCAGGAATTTTTTTGTGTATAAGAAAATACATGTCAAATAAAATTGAAAATGTTTAAAGATGATTTTATGTCCATACAAAAGGGGAATGAGCAACTCTGACCTATAGACCTTACAGTCATCCCCCTCTATCCCTCATATCAGTTTGGTTCAGTGGGTAATTGTGCCATTCTAGGGACCACTTAGTATAGTTAGTTACTGGAGTGAAGATGGGCAGGTGGGGGAGGAGAAAGATGAGTCTGTAGAAGGGTTTATCAGTAGTTCCTTCCAGTCACAATGCAGAAAGCTGTCATTGCTTGCATTTTTGGTAATATATGTATAGAATTTAAGGAGTGGTGGTGAATTTTTATGTATACAGTCATTTGACTGTTGAAAGGAAAAAGGCAGGAGGTAAAAAACATGGAAAAGAGTTGCAGGCAATGAAGTAGCAGAACAGTGTGTAGTGCTTTGGAGTATTTGTTAAATTGAAGATTACCTGCTCACGTGTCTGTTCTGCTCCAGAACCTTTAGTTTCTTCTTCTTTTATTTATTTATTTTTTTGATTTTTGGGTTACACCTAGCGGTGCTCGAGGGTTACTCCTAGCTCTGCACTCAGAAATCGCTCCTGTCAGGCTCGGGGGACCATATGGGATGCCAGGAATCGAACCGGGATCAGTCTTGGGTTGACCGCGTGCAAGGCAAACAGCCTACCATTCTTACCACTGTGCTATCTCTCTGGCCCCTTTTCTTTTCTTTTATTTCCTTTTTTTTTTTTTTTTATTTTGGGCTACACTTGTTGGGCGGTATTCAGGGATTACTCCTGGCAGGTTCCGAGAACCTTATGGGAGGCTGGGGATTGAATTTGGGTTGGCCATGTACAAGGCAAACTCCCTACCTTCTGTGCTATGTCTTCAGCCCCACTTTAGATGGTGCCTACTAAGTTTCAGTTGAAACCTGTTTTATTGTTACAGAGCCAGCAAAGGGAGTGATTTTTAAGGACTAAATTAGAAGAACAGCATTGATGGCTAAAATCACTTTTGAAAATAGATGTTGGTACTTTTCATAATTCATTGAAAAGCAAAATGGCTTTTAGGCAATCTTATTTTTGTTGACTAAACTTTGGGGTACCAGGGATCAAATCTAGGACCTCACTGACATATGCTCTCTACTCCTACATCCCAGGGGCCATCATATATTAAAAGTTGACTTGATGTGGCCAGAAATAGTAGGGCAATTATCTTGCAAGCAGCTGATCCAGGCTTGATTCTCATCATCGCATATGATCTTGCAAGCACTACTAGCAGTAATTCTTGAACATAGAGCCAGGAGAAATTACCCTGAGTATCACCTGTGTGCTTTCCCCCGAAAAAAACCAAAAACAAACGATAGTAACAACAAAAAGTTAACTAAATCTGGGGCCAGGCAGTGGTGCTGGAGGTAAGGTGCCTGCACTAACCTAGGACGGACCACGGTTCGATCCCCCGGTTCCTCCTATGGTCCCTCGTGCCTGCCAGGAGTGACTTCTGAGCGAATAGCCAGGAGTAACCCCTGAGTATCACGGATGTGGCCCAAAAACCAAAAAAAAAAAAAAAAAGTTAACTAAATTTTCCTGCCTGTGTACATTTTTGTTGCATTTTTCACATATGTTTGAGCATCTACTGACTGCTAGAGCCCCACAATGAATTTTACCTGCTTCTCTCCCCCTTGGTCATACTTTGTTTTTGGGCCACACCCGTGACGCTCAGGGGTTACTCCTGGCTATTCGCTCAGAAGTCACTCCTGGCAGGCACGGGGGACCATATGGGGAACCGGGGGATCTAGGTTAGAGCAGGCAAGGCAGGCATCTTACCTCCAGCGCCACCGCCTGCCCCCCATTGGTCATACTTTGTCATGCTTCCTTCTGCTACCTAATTTTCCAGACCTGGGGACTTGGAGGTTATAGGCCTCTCTGACAGCAACCTCCAGCCCTGTGAGGCTCCACTGCCCAAGCTTTATAGAACCTCTGTAGTGCTTGTTGCTGTTCAAGATTGAGCCATGGCTCTCCTGGTTGATGAAGCAGCTCCTGCCTCTCTTCCTGCTGTGTTGCCTCTGTTGCCACCACCCACCCAGTACTTGGGAGCCTGGAGAGCGCCCTCCTCACCCCTAATCATTCAAAGAAGCTTTGTGCTTGGAGGATGTTCCAGAAGCGGGATCACTGTAATTATAATTCCCTGAGCACAACCCAGTAATGGGGGTAGGCAGGATAAAGATGGTATCCAAGTACTTGCTGGTAGGGTGAAGTCAGGCAGGGACTAAAAATCATCTGGAGACAATACCCAGATGGATAATGGAGTGTTGTTGGTAATGCGGATGGAGCATGTTTAAATGAGCACATTTTAGGGCATTACAGTCTAGTAGTTGAAGGTACTTTGAGACTTTTAAGAACCCCAGAAGCCTCAGCCCAGAACTCCTTTCTCCCCCACCCCCTCTTGTTAATTTAAAATTGTGACTGAAAAGTACTTTTGATTAAGGTATGTGGGAATCTGGGCTTTCTTTGCCTTGTGTTGCCAGAATGATAGATTGCCCCAAGAAACCCAAATAACTTGTTCACCAGCCTATGTCTTGCTGACACTATTTTTTTTTTCCATCATGTTAGCTATTGGTATATTGGGCAGTCTAGTGTCACCAACTATTTGTTTTGTTTGTTTTGGGGCCATACCTGGCAATGTCCAACTTCTTTACTCAAAGATCACTCCTGGAGGTGCTCAGGGGACTGAGCATATAGAATGTCAGGAATTGAACACAGATCAGATGAGTACAACACAAGTTTGTCTTAACTGCTGTAGTATTTCTCCAGCTTCACAGACAAGAACTATACCAAACAATGAACTGCAGCTGTTATCTTTAGATAATAGGATAGTGGACTCCACATCTAATGTTTAATTGGGGGTTAGGATGGAGGAAGATAAAGTGAGAGAGAGACAGAGAGGATATATATATATATATATATATATATATATATATATATATATATATACACACACACATTGTTAAATGATTGTCACAATCAGAGACAGAGAGGAGAGAGAAAATGTGAGTGAGTGCTATAGACTTTTTCCCTCTCTGTCTGGTAGAGAGTGTACTCCATGGAAACCAGCAACTCCTGTAAGCCTGACCTTCACTCTTTTGACTGTGTAACATTCATTCTGTTTTAGGAGATCCCCTCTCCCCCTTTTTCTTTTTGTGGTACCAGTTTTGAATCGAAGTTTGATCACATACATCAGTTGCTGAACCACATCCCTGGGCTAACCTTTTTTTTTTTGGCTTTTGGGTCACACCCGGCAGTGCTTAGGGGTTCTCCTAGCTCATGGGTCCTCAAACTTTTTAAACAGGGGACCAGTTCACTGTCCCTCAGATCGTTGGAGGCCAGACTATAGTAAAAACAAAAACTACGAACAAATTCCTATGCACACTACATATATCTTATTTTGAAGTGAAGAAACAAAATGGGAACAAATACAGTATGTGGCCTGACTAGCTCAACGTTCAGAAATTGCTCCTGGCAGGCTCAGGGACCATATGGGATGCTGGGATTTGAACTACCGTCCTTCTGCATGCAAGGCAAACATCCTACCTCCATGCTATCTCTCCGGTCCAGGGGCTAACCTATTTCTATCCTACTTCCTATTTCTACCAAGTGAAGTGCATTGAATTAAACTTTTCTTTTTTTCAGCATCACCAGTAGCATTGAAAATAATGCTTCATTATCTATTATTATTATTGCTACTGTCTCTAGATGCAATGTGTTTTAGGTGCCATGGACCAACCCCAAGTTCCTCACACATGCAAAATTGGTTTAATCCCCATTTGACAGATAAAATAGTTTATCTGTATATAGGTATATTAAAGTTTAAAATACTTGCCAGTTCTTGGGAGCTGCTCTTGCCTGTGCTCTGGGAACCATACAGTTTTAAGGACTGAACCCAGATTTTCTGCATGCAGAGCAAGTGCTCCGCCTATTGAGCTGTTTTACTGGCCCCAATAATGTGTACAGTGTTAAGCATGATGATGTCTTTATATATATATATATATATATATATATATACACACATTGTAAAATTATGGTCACAATCATTATGTATTATATATCTATGACCTCATCATACTTTTTCTGGGAAGGAGTAAGATTCCTAAAATCTACTCCATGAACTTTCACTTTAGTATTTATTATGTTTCTAGAACTTATAACTGAATATTTTTACCCTTTGACCAACCACACCCCCTTTCTCCTCCCCTTTTCCTTAAACATTGATAATCATAATTTTGTTTCTTTAAGTTGAATTTTAAATTAACAAATTAGTTGGTGTTTGTTGTTTTGGGGGGCATACCTGGTGCTGAGGTATTATTGTGGTGCTCTGGAGCCCACACAATATGGGGGATTGGATCCAGGGCTCTTGCATACAGAAAATGTGCTCCAACTCTTTGAGCCATTATTCCAGCCTCAGCAAATTTTTTTTTCTTCAATTCACATAGAAGTAAATATTACTATTTTTCCTATTTATTTCCTTTTGCAACATGCTCTTTTTTTTTTTTTTTTTTTGGGTCACACCTGGCAGTGCTCAGGGGTTACTCCTGGCTCCATGCTCAGAAATTGCTCCTGGTAGGCACGGGGGACCATATGGGGCACCGGGATTCGAACCGATGATCTTTTGCATGAAAGGTAAACGCCTTACCTCCATGCTATCTCCCGGGCCCCGCAACATACTCTTGAGGTTCATTCATGTTGTCTCAAATTCATGTTGTCAGGAATTTCTTCTTACTCTTGACTGAATAATGTTCCAATGTGACCTCTATGTTGCATCTACGTTTTGGTTTTTGGGCTACACCTGGCATATTCAGGGGTTACTCCTGGCTCTGTTCTCAGGAATCACTCCTAGTAGACTCAGGGGCCCATATGGGATGCCAGGGATTGAACTGGGGTTGTCTGGTAAGGCAAATGCTCTAATCTCTATTCAGCCATTGTTCTTTGGCTTTGGTCCCAACTGCATCTTTTTTTATTCATTTGTATTAGGCAGTTAGACTTTTTATATCTTAGCTATTGTTAATAAAGCAGTGGACATATGAGTACAGACACTTTGTTGTTTTTGGATTACACCCAGTGATACCAGTGGCTTACTGGTGGCTCTATACTCAGGAATTATACTATACTCAGGAAGCGATGGGGTCAGGCAATGACCATGTGGGATGCCAGGAATTGAATCCAGGTCAGCAAACCTAGGTCAACTGCTTGCAAGTTAAGTGCCCTACCCTCTGTACCATCTTTCCAGCCCCAGGACTACAGATCAGATACTTTTTAAAATTTTGTTTCTGAGGTTCTGGTGATTGAATACAGCTTTATATGTGTGGCCTATTACTCAGCTATGTCTTGGCCAAAGTGCAGATGGTATCTTGAGGAAATGGACCTTAAGTTACTTACTTGTAATGAGCAGTCTAATGTAAGGTATTTCCCAGATGATCCTTTTCAAGAATTCCAGTTTGAGGGTCAGAGGGTTGGCTCAAAGGGCATAGCTGCATGCTTTGCATACAGGCCTTTCAGCTTTGTGGGGTGTCTGATGAGCATGGGAGCTGGGTGTGGCCCATAAATCCAAAAGCAAAATATAAATTTTTGTTTTGTTTTGTTTTTGAGCCATACCCATAGATGCTCAGGGGTTATTCCTGGCTGTGCACTCAGAAATTGCTCCTGGCTTGGGGGGACCATATGGGACGCTGGGGGATAAAACTGTGGTCCATCCTAGGCTAGCGCTCACAAGGCAGACACCTTACCTCTAGCGCCACCGCTCTGGCCCCTATAAAATAAATTTTAAAAAATTTTATTTTTGGGCCACACCCTGTGTGCTCAGGGATTACTCCTGGCTCTGCTGCATTTAGGAATTACTTCTGGAGGACTTGGGAGACTATTTGGGAGACTGGCCCTTTTGAGCTGCAGAGAATTGAAGCCTGATTTATGCAGGGCAAACACCCTACCTGCTGTACCTGCTGTACCACCCTTTTAAAAAATTGTAAAAGGGGCTGGAGCATCCTGGAGGTAGGGCATTTGCCTTGCATGCAGATTAGACAGTGGTTCTAATCCCGGCATCCCATATGGTCCCCCGAGCCTGCCAGGAGCGATTTCTGAGCGTAGAGCCAGGAGTAATCCCTGAGCACTGCCAGATGTGACCGCCCCCCCCCCCAAAAAAAAAAAAGGTAAAAGAAGAGCTACTCTTTTTTTTTTTTTCCTTTTGTTTTTGGGCCATATTTGGAGGCTCTCGGGTTACTCCTGGCTATGTGCTCAGAAACTGCTCCTGGTAGGCTCAGGGTACCATGTGGGATGCTGGGGATTGAACCTGGGTTCATCCCGGGGTGGCCGTGTGCAAGACAAATGCCCTACTGCTCTACTATTGCGCTGGCCCCAAAAGTTACTCTTTTTTTTTTTTTTTAGTTACTCATTTGATAGCTGTATTTATGTGGTTTAAAAATAATGGGGCAGGGGTCGAACGATAACACAGCAGTAAGGCCTTTACCTTGCACGTGGCCAACACAGGACAGACCCCGGTTCGAATCTTGGCATCCCATATGGTTTCCTGAGCCTGCCAGGAGTGACTTCTGAGCAAAGGGCTAGGAGAAACCCCTGAGCACCACTGGGTGTGACCCAAAAACAGAACAACAACAACAGCAACAACAACAAAAAAATGGCGCACATGTTTTGCCTGGGGAACCCTGCATTTGAGCCTATACCCGCAATGATGAACTTATGGCACACATGCCAGCAGTGGCACGTGAAGGCCTTGCAGCTGGCACACGGGAAGGTCCGCAATTAATAAATTTATAAAATTTATAAAGAGTTTTTAGATACTAAAATCTTGTTATTAAGGGTTAATTGATGTGCTGGCACTTTCGGGGAATTCTTTGGTTTTGTGCAGTAGTTTGGGCACTTGAACTCAAAAAGGTTAGCTATTACTGTCCTATACTCTGCCCCCCACCCCCACATTGCCAGGAGTAACCCCTGGTATTAGGGGTTATCTCCTAAACTTTGCTGGTTATAGCCCAAGAACCAAACACACATTCCAACTTTTCATGAAGTTTAACAAGTTACTGCGAAAACTAAGCTTACTTCCTACAGCCACTACTATACACATGTTTTAGGGATGTGAATTGATCAGCATGACTTAAAAAAATTTTTTTTTTTTTGGTTTTTGGGCCACACCTGGCAGCACTTAGGGGTTACTCCTGACTGTCTGCTCAGAAATAGCTCCTGGCAGGCACGGGGGACCATATGGGACACCGGTATTCGAACCAACCATCTTAGGTCCTGGATCGGCTGCTTGCAAGGCAAACACCGCTGTGCTATCTCTTCGGGCCCATTTTTTAAATTCATTTTTGTTTGGGGGCCATCTTTGGTAGTGCACTGAAGTTACTCCTGGTTCTGCTTCAGGGTTGTTTTGTGATTCTTGAGGGATCTTCTTAGGTGCTGGGGATTGAACCTCTGTTAGCTGCATTCAAGGCAAGTGCCATCCCTGTGCTGTAACTCTGGCCCCAATCAACTAAGCAATAACTGCTTGAAAGACTGCCTTCTAAGTAAGACGTTGTTTGTTTGTTTCTAAATTGTATGGTCTCAAAACTGGACTGGGGCTGGAGAGATAGCATGGAGGTAGGGTGTTTGCCTTGCATGAAGGACGGTGGTTGGAATTCCGGCATCCCATATGGTCCCCCGAGCCTGCCAGGAGCGATTTCTGAGTGTAGAGCCAGAAGTAATCCCTGAGTACTGCTGGGTCTGACCCAAAAACCAAACCAAAACAAAATAAAACAAAAAAACCCTGGAGATAGCTTTTTTGTTTGTTTTTGGGGTCACATAGCAGTATTTAGAACTCACTCCTGGCTTTGAGCTTAGGGATTACTCCTGGTGGGGCTCCAGGGACTTTATGGAATTCCCGGGATGAAATCTGAGTTGACTATATTCAAGGCAAGCATCCTCCTGACTGTACTATCTCTCCAGTCCCTGGAGACAGCTTCTAACATAGTTATTCTAGGGTTCAACAAATTACTGTTGTTGACCTTGGCCCATTTTTATTTTTTCTTTTTTGGGGGTGTGTGGGGAGAGTCATTGGAGGGTGAGGGAGAATTAGGAGCTGCTATCACTGGCTGCTACCAGTGGTTGTTGGCTCTGGACTGGCAACTGAATTTAGGACCTGAGGATTTGGTGCTGGGGATAACTTGGGCCATACCTGATAGGGCTTGGGGGCCTCCATGGCTGCATACCTGGCAGTACTGGGGGACTGGGGATTCAAACCAAGGTGAGCTCGTGCAAGGCACATACATGCCTTTATGCCTTTCCATCTCCCACCCCTCCTGCTTCTTACTAGAGTTCCCCTAAGTGAGAGTGCAAATCCTTTATCAGTTATTTGTAATATTTGTTTGTTTTTTGGAACATACCCATCTGTGCTCAGGATTCATTCCTGGCTCTTGGCTCAGGGATCATTCCTGGTGGACTTGGGGGACCATATGTGGTGCTGGGGATCAAATCTGGGTGGATCATCTGCTAGGCAAGCTCCCTGCCCTCTGTATAAAGTAATAAAAGTTGGTGCATTTTTTGGTAGGGGGGATCCTGACATTCAAGACCAGAATAACTGGGTCTTTGTTGTTCTAATCTCTATTCTTCTTCATCATGAATATTATTTTTTGAGAAAAATGAAATGCTTTATTGCCCAAATATGTCTTCTGGTTGGTCCTATTTCTTCAGGTTAGAATTCTCGTTATCCTTAAGTTTTCAAAACTTTTCTTATTTATTTTTTAAATTCAACTCAAAAAGAAATTTTTTTTGGGTTTTGGGTCACACCCAGTGACGCTCAGGTGTTACTCCTGACTCTGTGCATAAAGTCACTCCTGGCAGGCTCTGGGTACCATATGGGATGCCAGGATTCAAACCAGGGTGGTCCAGCCTGTGTTGGCCGCATGTCAGGCAAGCTCCTTATCACTGTGCTATCGCTCCAGCCCCCTCTTCCTTTTCTTAAACATGTGGATAATAGTGGCCACTTGATACATGCATTTAGAGGAAGGACTCTGTTACAAGTGGTTTATTTTTTTAATGGATTAATTTGCTTTTCACAATAGTCCACTATCATATATGTAATGTCCTTATTCTCAGAAAAAGAAATTGAGCACAGAGAGGTTAAATAATTTGCTAGAAGGTATGCAGCTGTTAAGAGTGTTTTCTGGTTGGGGCCCGGGAGATAGCATGGAGGTAAGGCATTTGCCTTTCATGCAAAAGGTCATCAGTTGGAATCCCGGTGCCCCATATGGTCCCCCGTGCCTGCCAGGAGCAATTTCTGAGCATGGAGCCAGGAATAACCCCTGAGCACTGCCAGGTGTGACACCCCTCCCCCCCCCAAAAAAAAGAGTGTTTTCTGGGATATTTATTATCTCAAGTCATCTAGTTCAAGAATCTCTATTTTTTGCTGTCATCTTTTACTTATTTTATATAGATAGCCTGACAAACTTAACAGTTCATTTTGGTAATATAAGATTGAATATAAGCAAATGTACACTGAGAGAATCAACAGTCTTTTTTTTTTTTTGTAGCAGGGGATTCATTGCAGGGCTTTTAAGCACACCAGGCATGTGCCCTCCTGACATAGAACTTTCATCCACCCTAAGCATTTACAGATTTAATTCACCTTTGTTTTCCTTTCACCTTTGCTCTTCCTGAAAAAACATTCAGATAAAAAGTTGTAAATTATTGTGTTAAGATTATTATTATTTTGAGTGTGTGAGTATATGTGTGTGTGTGGGGTTTGGGTCACACTCTGTAGTGCTCAGAAGTGACCCTTCTGAGGCAGTTCTCAGGGACCTATATGTGGTGGTGCTGGAGGTTCCAAATGGGGTCGCTCTCTTCCTGTTCTTACCTCTCTGGCCCTTCTTTATTCATTACTTTTCCACGTAGTGAATAGGTGTGTTGGTGTGGGTTTACTGTAAACTGATATGTCTCATGCCAAAGTATAAACATAGACATTTTTTCACGAGCATAAGATGTGAACAGTTCAGGCACCAATTGGAGAACCTGATGTTGGATTGCTGTTTTCTCAGTGGAATCTTTGGGGAAGATAATGTAGCATAATGGTTCCCAATGAACTTTTTCGAAATTGATTGGAATCCTTGTTTAAAATACTCTAAAATGGCCAAAGGTTGTCATCAGAGAGTGAATTTTCTCATAAACCATTATAATTGGTTCATTATTATTTCACCAATCTTGTAAGCATATAACACTGGTGGGGCATTTAGAACAGTGGTACATACACACATATCTACACACATCACCCTGATGTGCACACACAGTTCCGCCCCTCCGACACACACACATCACAATATACCACACTACACCACACTATACCACCCAACACCACACACCCTGATGCGCTCAGTCAGGGCTAACTCCTGCAGAAGCATGGGAGACCATTTGGGGTGACTGAGAATGAACATGGGTTGGTGGCTTGCAAGGCAACATCTACTGATCTCCCCAGGCACCAGATATAAGTGATGTTAACATAAAAATTCTGTAAACCCCCCCACCTCACAGTGATAGTACAGAGGGTAGGGTTTTTGCCTTGCATATGGCCGACTTGGGTTCTATCCCGAACTTCCCATTTTGTTCCCGAGCACTGCTAGGAATGACCCTTGAGCACAGAGCCAGGAGTAAACCCCGGGCACTGCCAAGTGACGCCCCAAACAAAAACAAATTCTGTGGGGGTGAAGATTGAAATCATACTGGATTTACCATACTGAAAACTTTTAGAGGCAAACATGGTTCCTTTTGCTAACTTTTTTTGATTTAGAATGGTTGTTATATTTTGATGTCATGTGAATTTGAAAGCACAGAGCCAAAATTTAAGATTTAAGTATTTATTTTTTACAGAAGAAAAGTTATCAATTTGATAAAAAGACTTTAGAAATGGTATGACTGGGGCCGGAGAGATAGCGCAGTGGTATCGAGTTTGCCTTGCAAGCAGTCGACCCAGGACCAACAGTGGTTCGAATCCTGGCATTCCATATGGTCCCTCGTGCCTGCCAGGAGCGATTTCTGAGCCCAGAGCCAGGAGTAACCCTGAGCACCACTGGGTATGGCTCCAAAACCAAAAACAAAGGTATGACCAAGCTTTAGGAAGGGAGGTGCCAATTAAATGGTATGTGGGCCCCTTTCTGGGTCAGGAGAAGGGGCTTGTTCTGAAAAGGGAATGGGGTGTCTGACTAGTCAGAACTCAAAGTGAAACTGGAAGTTTCTTTAAAAAGTGGGGGTGATTGCTTTAGGCTGAGTCTGTGTGTTATGCAGTCCTATTTGCCATTTACTGGGGACTGAATTCAGATTATGGATGGAAATAAAGGAGATAAAGGGGAAGGGACAGAGGCAGTCTACTTCATCCTGGCCCCTCTAGCCTTTCTTTTTCTTTCCTGTACCCCCCCCCCCAGCCCCAGCCCCACTTTCCTATCATTTGCTTCCCTTTTCCTGTGCAACCCCCATTTATGCTGTTTTCACTTATGGCCTCCTTGGAAGCCCACAAAGGGATCTATTACCCCCTAGTTGAGAAACAGTGCCTTAGGGTGCAGTTGTTTTATTTTGTTTTTTGGGGGCCCATCTGGTGGTGTCCAGGGGCTCTTTCCCCCCTCAGTGCTCTTGTGGTCACTTCTAGGAGTACTCAGGGCTCCTGTATGCAAGGTATGGGTTCTGCCCTTGAGCTGTCTCCCCAGTCTGACAAGTTTTGAAAGGTTTCTTCTGAGCCTTTAGTGGAGGCAGTCCAAAATTCTAGATGGAGTTCTGAAGGACAACCACCTCTACTCTCCCAGTCCCAGTCCTCACACCAGCTGAATCCTGGTGGAGACTTGGAGACTGCAGGAAGTGAGGAATAAATAATATACTGTATATACTCGCATATAAAGCTGAGTTATTCTGGCACAAAATTTGTACCGAAAACCCTGAACTCATCTTATACTCGGGTCATACAGGTTATTTGATTTGGTGTGCACTGTTTTCTGCACTTTAAAGTTTTAAAGTTATCGTTACAGTTTCTTGTCTTTTTTGTGGTTTTTGGGTTACATCCGGCAGTGCTCAGGGGTTACTCCTGGCTCCATGTTCTGAAATTGCTCCTGGCAGGCACGGAGGACCATATGAGATGCCAGGATCGAACCGATGACCTTCTGCATGAAAGGCAAATGCCTTACCTCCATGCTATCTCTCCGGCCCCTAGTTTACAGGTTTCTTTAGTAATAAATATTGAAAAACATTCAGCCTACTGATTCCTTAATTATTGTAATTGTTTTGGGTATATATTTTTATCTTTGAAATTTACCAATGGCTGTTGCATTTTTTACTTCGGCTTACATCTAGTCACTAAGTTTTCCCTGTTTTTAGGGTAAAATTAGGGGGATCGGCTTATACTCAGTTCAGCATATACTCAAGTATATACAATACTTGTAGGAGTTGGGGAAAATTATCCTTGTTAGAAGGAAAATATGTTTAAATGGTGGGGTTTATTTGTTTTGTTGGCTTCTGCACTCACAGATCACTACTAGTGAGGCTTGGCAGTGGGACCATACTTGGTGTGAGGCTCTAACTTGGTTTGACTGCATGCAAGGCAAAACCCCAATCTGCTGTTTTGTCTCTTCAGAATCTTCTATATGATGGGGGTTAGTAGGTGGATTTCCAATTAGGCCTGGGCTTAAAATTGAAATTTACTTAATTTAAAAGGAACAGAGAAATTTAAGATTGATATCTAAGATCCATACATTTTCAGAGTGGCATGCTGATAGTCATGGCTCCACTAATATGCTTGTCTAGCTGGGACATGAGAGATGCTCTTTCCATGAGAACCCCAGATACACTCAAAGAGAATAGAAGGCACTGGGTCCCCTTCCCCTGGCCTCACTCTTAAGAACGTAGAAAGGCTGCACTACGGTACTCTGCGATGGTGGGTACTGGAACTGTGGATTGGAGTCAGGCTTCTCACACTTGAGTTAATTTATTAATCCCCAGGAGATCTTGCTGAAATGCAGATTTCTAACTTTGCAGACTTTTGGCCAGGGTATAGGTAAAGGCTGTATAATTTTGAGTAGCCAAGTAGGCCTTAAATTAGCACTGAAAGTGGTTAACAGATTATTGAGGGCTGGAGCAATAGCGCAATGGTAAGGCATTTGCCTTGCATGCGACCAACACCGGACAGACCCCAGTTCAAAT
>PVKC010029121.1:0-15222 GCA_004027635.1 Crocidura indochinensis
AATTTTTGCATTTTAAAATCATATTGGTTTTGTGTTCTTCCATTTCTTTATTCTTGATCTTGTTTCTCTGATCAACTCGGAGTTGGGTATGAATTGATCGCTGATGGTGAAATTCTAGAATATATCCCCTACATTTCTCCTGTGTATTTTATTTTTACAATAACCATCATTTCTGTGTGAGTGTCTGTTTTAGAGTCATACAAAGAGGTGTCCAGGGGTTACTGCTAGATACGTATTTGGAGGTGTGTTCACTCATGCAGTGTTGGAGGACCATGTAGAGCTGGGTAGCGACCCTCTGCTCCAGTATGCAAATGATGTGCTCAGATCTATGAGAACATCTCTTGCTCTAGACATCATTTCTTGGCAATACTTCCAGACAGTTCTCCCAGCATTTTTATTATATGTCTGTTTTAGTGTCCACACAGCTTCCTGGGTGTTTTTTTAAGGCTGATTCCATCATATGTCTTATCTGCACTCTTTCACTTGTTCTTAGAAGTTCACATTCCCCACCTTATTCTCAAGCTATCTGTGATATTGGCTCTCATTCCTTGACCTGAAATCCTGCTACATCCCTCACACATGCCATCTAGCTTTTTGCTTTCTTTCTTTTGTTGGACATGTTGTTGCTGCAGATCTGACTATGATTCTTGTACATGGTGAGAAAGAGTACCATGTCACCCAACAGATTCTTCAGTATTATTGCCTTTTTTTTCTCCCCTAGAACCCATACCCACACAGAGTAAAAGTGTCCATGTGAGTGAGACCAGCTGACTCCATAGTGGAATCAACTCTCCCATACACAGTGACCTTCAAATTTCTCTATTACTTCCATTTACCTATAGTTGTGATCCAAGTGATTGTATACTAAACTAACTGAAAAAATATAAGACAGACGAATCTGGTAGAATTTCTTGAAATATTGATGGAGTATGTTGATTGGGACCAAGGAGAGATCATTCACTTTGTTCTATAAATCTGATTGTCTAGTTACAAAAGATGGATAGAACAAACCAAAGTGCTAAAGTCAGAAAAGCTTTAAAACATGGTTCCCCCTGTTTTTCCTTAGGTATATTTCTAGCTTCTTTGTAATACCAGAACCTCATCAACCAGAGTCTTTATTCTGCCTCTTTTCTTACTAGAATTGCTTGTTGGTGACCTTTCCCTGACTAGTTTCTCCTTGATTTTTTATTTGTCTTTTTTTTAGGGCCTTGACTGTTTCTATGAGCTAAAATCCACTCTTCCTATTATTGTAATTCCAAAAATGCTTACTAGGTCTAGCACTAATATAATTCTATTCATTTCACTAAGCCTGACTTCCATAACAAGAGGTGTTCTCTTATATTTTTGTTGTCAAATAGACACTAAAGATAATACAGATGAGTAGTTGGCTGAAAGATGGAAGCTGAGTAGAAGGATGACAGAAAAGGCTTTTGGTTAGTCATTAGATGGTGGCACATCAGTGTAAATGGTGGATTTCTTGGTGGATGTTAGGGTATCAAACAAGGTCATCACTGTCAGGTTATAGTACTTAGAGATGTTGATGAAACATTTAACCTAAGTAGAAGTCAATGATGTCCTTAAGGCATCTCTGGGTTACATCTCAACGTTTTATGATGATACATCTCATTCTTAGATGCCCTCCATATTTCCTAGGCCAGTCCACCTTTATGGCTTCCTTATAATGTCAGGATTGTCTGGGCTTGGCTGAAGTAATGATGAAAAGGTAGATTCCGATGAGCTGGAAAGTCCTGGTAGCAGGAAGTCTCTCCCAGAAAAATTATTATGGCAACTTTTCAGAGTGAAGGTCTCCATGTAACCAGAGAATACTGAGTTCACATCCCTAATGAATAATAACTTCTCTTACAAAATAATTATTTCCTATTAAATGTGTCCAAGCAAAAAGAACTGCTACAGAATACTATCAGGGCCTAAGGATATGAGAGTGATGGGAGAATGGATGGATAGATAGATCCAAGGTAGGTAGATAGCCAAAACTGTGGAGGAGTGTGACTGAATATGTATGTTGAGACAGGACCAACAGACAGATTATTTCTTAATATGGAAGCAGAAATAAAAGTGACTAATGGAGGGAAAGGAGAGGACAGTTGGCGAATGGTTCTAACCCATGACTTGCATGTATTGGTGAAAGATGCTCCTTTATTGTGTGGAATAAGAGGTTGGTATTTCATTATGGGAGAGTTGGATGAAATAGCATGAGTTTTGAAGAGTTTGAGAAATAGGAGAAGGCTTTGTTGATACTGGGCCAAGTGAGGCAGTGGTATATGTTCAGCTGTGCTGGAAACCCTGTTCTTCTGGCAGTGGTGAAAGGATGGTCTGTGAGGTGTGGTCTAGTCGGGATGGCCTGGCCCATCTTCAGCATGTCTGTGAACTCTCCATTTTTTCCACCAGGGCAACTGCCACCACCCTACACTCTCCAAGAGGGTAAAGTGCAAATCATTGAGAACAAGTTATGTAATAACATATATGAAGATTTTTTAGAACAAAACCATGACTACAGTGTGGAACAAGAGATGCTGTGTGTCAGGAACATCTCCAAAGAAAAGGGCATCTGCAATGTAAGTGATGCCAAATCTGTTTTCCTTGGCTTGTTCTCTGGCCCTCAATGTGGCTGGAGTGGAGACATGGAGACCCCTAGTATGCTCTCTCCATTATTTTTGTGAAAATCCCCAAATCTCCTTTTTGACACCTCTCCCTACAGCACCATCCTAAAGCTAGGACCCAGAGGAGCTCATGGCATATAATAAAATTTAATTTATTAGGAGACACATCTTACCCCATTTATTAAAGTACTATGCAGACAAGACAAGACTTTTTATTTTAAATAATATTTTATTTAAACACCTTGATTACAAACATGATTGTGGTTGGGTTTCAGTCATGTAAGAGGACACCCCCCATCAGCAGTGCAACATTCCCATCACCAATGTCCCAAATCTCCCTCCTCCCCACCCTGCCCCCACCTGTACTCTAGACAGGCTTTCTATTTCCCCCATATGTTCTCATTGTTAGGATAGCTCACAATGTAGTTATTTCTCTAACTAAACTCATCACTCTTAGTGGTGAGGCTCATGAACTTCCAGCCCTCCTCTCTTTAAGACAAGACTCTTAAGTAGAACCACCACATACTGGAAACTTTTGAACAATGTGCTGATGCCCCATGACATCATCTACTGCCATAACATCCAAGGGGAATTTCATTAAAAATTGAGATTGAATTCTGGAATTTTGATAGGTGGAGTTTAATTTGAAGTGGTAGTCTTTTATGTGTCAACTTTTTATCTGTGATATGCATTCATGCTGTAATATGTATCACATTTTGCTCATTCTCATTTGGTCAAGAACACAATAAATAATGTTCTTTGGTCTTATCTACCCTTGACATGGTGTATTAAGTTGATTGACTTGCATATGTAAAACCATTCTTTTTTATATCTTGCACAATTCAATTTCCTTTATTAAAGTATGATAAATATATAAATCAACATTACAAAATCTGAGAATCACAAATTAATTAAAATGAACAAGATCGGTAAAAACAAATTAAGCTCTATGTAATGACTGCCAATACAAAACAGAAATATTACACAAGCAACATTGACACCACTTTCCTGAGAAACTAATGGACCAGAGTATCAAATCCTTAGAATATTTCTCTGGTTTCTTTCTGGATACTTGGGAAATATTATATGAATAAGGATTAGATTTTCTAGAGATATATTTTTCTAACTTTATGCTTAAGCTGTTTGCTACTTTTAAAGAAATAAATTTTATAGTGAAATACATTATTTTTATTAATATCTTTATTTAAACATCTTGATTACAAATATGATTGTACTTGGGTTTCAGTCATGTAAAGAGCACCCCCCTTTACCAGTGCAATATTCTCATCACCAATGTCCCTGTTAAACCATTCTTGCATCTCTTGAATGAATCCTACACGGTCATGGTATATAACCTTGATTAGACATTGGGTCCTATTTGCTAGAATTTTGCTCATCAAGGATCTTGACTTTTAGTTCTCTTTTTTTTTTTTTTTTTTTTTTTTTTTTTGGTTTTTGGGTCACACCCAGCAGTGCTCAGGGGTTACTCCTGGCTCCATGCTCAGAAATTGCTCCTGGCAGGCACGGGGGACCATTTGGGGCACCGGGATTCGAACCGATGACCTTTTGCATGAAAGGCAAACGCCTTACCTCCATGCTATCTCCCGGGCCACTCTAGTTCTCTTTTTCATGTTATCTTTGTCAGCTTTTGGTATCAGGGTGATGTTAGCCATGCATAAATTATTTGGGAGTGTCTCTGTTTCTTCAATTTTTTGGAAGAGCCTGTAAAGAACTAGAAACAGGTCCTCTTGAAAGGTTTGAAAGATGATGGGTAGGCCTTTTGTTTTTGGGAAGCCTTGTGATTCTTATTTTAATTTTCCCAATAATGACAGGTCTGTTCAAATATTCCAGATCATCTTAACTTAAACTTGGACAATTAGATGAGTATAATAATTTATCCATTTCTTCCAGGTTCTCTTGTTTTGTTGGCATAAAGTTTCTGGAAGCAATCTCTACCTTTTGAAATTCTGCAGTATTCGTTGTATTCTCCCCCATTTCATTTCTAATTCTGTTTATTAAGTTTCTATTTCTCTTTTTTTGGTGATTCTTCCTAGAAGTTTGTTAATTTTGGTCATTTAGTCAAAGAAGCAGCTCTTGATTTTATTCAGCTTTTGGATTGTTTTGGGAGTTTCCAGTTAATTAATCTCTGCTCTTAGCTTTTTGTTTTGTTTTGTTTTGTTTTTTGGTCACACCCATTTGATGCTCAGAGTTACTCCTGGCTAAGCACTCAGAAACCGTCCCTGACTTGGGGGGGACCATATGGGACGCCGGGGGATGGAACCGCGGTCCTTCCTTGGCTAGCACTTGCAAGGCAGACACCATACCTCTAGCGCCACCTCGATAGCTCCTCTGCTTGGAGCTTTATTTTTCCCTTCCTTCTGCCTATATTTTTGGTTTATTTTGTTGATAATTTTCCAATTTTTAAACTGTGACATTTATAGTTATTTATGTAGGCTTTTTTCCTTCTTTATAAATGCTTGCAAAGCTATATATTTTTCCTCTTAATACTGTTTTATCTGTATCTCATACATTCTGATAATTTGTGTCTTTATTAGAACTTCTTTCCAGTAATCTTTTGATTTCCTCTTTGATTTTATCTATAACCCACTCGCTGTTCATTAGTGAGCTGTTTAATTTCCAGGTGTTAATATTTTTCCTCTGTATCTGTAATTCACTTCTACTATCAGTGCATCATGATCTCAGAAGGTAGTTGATACAATTTTATCCTCTGATTTTATAGAGGTATGTTTTGTGACCCAGCATGAAGTATATCTTGGGTAATGTTCCATGTGCATTGAAGAAGAAATATGTATTCAGCTATTTGGGAATAGAGAGCTATATATGTGTGTATACATATATACATACACACACCCACACACACATATGTATATATAAAATGAGCAGCACTCTTCCAATTCTTCCTTCAGAGCCAGTTTATCTGTGTTGAGTTTTAGCCTGATTGGCCTATCAAGGTGTGACAGGGAAGTGTTGAAGTGTCCCACTCTTACTGTGTTGTTTATTGGTGTCTTCCTTCATATTATCAGCAAGAGGATTTGTAAGGTGGTAGATGGGGTAAAGGGATATTATACAATAGGAACTGTGTACAATATAGGCAGGGATTATGTACAATACAAATTAGACAAACATTGAGGAGTCCACCAAGTAAACCCTCACACACATATAGACAATGAATACAGGTTGAAGGATTGACCCTTCTGGAATGGGTCAGAGCACTTAAAAAATGGGCTGGCACATGGGGTGGGGACATAGTTTCCAGTTTCTAGGCAATTCAATGATGGTGAGGATAAACTTTGCTAGATAAAAGCTCCAGGGTTAGACTGTGCATGAGCATTCTTAGAACAGTCGGGGCCCGGGAGATAGCATGGAGGTAAGGCATTTGCCTTTCATGCAAAAGGTCATCGGTTCGAATCCCGGTGCCCCATATGGTCCCCTGTGCCTGCCAGGAGCAATTTCTGAACATGGAGCCAGGAGTAACCCCTGAGCACCGCCGGGTGTGACCCTCCCCCCAAAAACACACACACACAAAAAGAACAGTCATAATTTTTACTTCTAGGGTGCTAAGCAATATGATAGTGAGCTCTGTAATAGGAGTTTACCCCATGGTGTATCTTCTACCATGTCTTAAGCATCAGGATTCCTTTCCTGGAAGCAAACTCACAATGTGGGCATTATGGTCTAATAGTAAACTAGCTTGGCTTAAAAAACAAAAACAAGGGGCCAGAGAGATAGCATGGAGGTAGGGCATTTGCCTTGCATGCAAAAGGACAGTGGTTTGAATCCCAGCATTCCATATGACTTCTGAGCACAGAGCCAGGAGTAACCCATAAGCACTGCTGGGTGTGGCCCAAAAACCAACCAAAGAAACAAAAACAAAAACAAAATTGCAAAACCATAATCAATGAACAGGGCCTGTAATGAGTCTGTGGCATGCAGTTTTCTATTTCAATGATCTCTGTGGATATAAGCACTAGATAATAATAGCAGGAAAAATAAAATAAAACGTGGATAAATTAGAGTATTTTGTCAAGGCATTACCAAATTGAGGACTGGATTTGGAGTCTAATATGATAAAACACTAAAATACAAAACTCAAGTAACCAACCTATATCTTCAAGAACCCTTGATGATGATTTTCAGGTGGGGGTGTCCATAAGGAAGTTCTGATAAATTTAGTGGGAGTTTTGGGGGTTCCAGGGACGCCCTCACTGAGGAAGGATTTACGCTGTTTGGAGAGCAGGCTGAGAGGATGGGCAGAGAGAGCAAACATGAGCCAAGACCACTCCCCAAGATTCTTATGTTTCTCATTTCTATGCTCATATCCTCTTGAGTCTTATGGACTGTCTGTTTCATCATGTCTTTAAGTTCTTTGAACACCCATAATTCCTCTCTAAACTTCTGATTAGAGATATTATGTAGGTGGCAGGTGTTGGTTGGATCAGAACTAGCAGCTTCAGACACAAGGTGTGGTGGCCTTCTGCAGATTTCCCACTGTGAAGTTTGTTGTATGATACTATTATTATATGTTGTGGTGGAGCTCTTGTACTGGAAGAATCGTGCAGCTATGGAGCCAAGCTGAGCATCTGGGCTCTTTCTGCTCAAACAAATTTCAACTGGATTCAAACTGGGTCTTTCCCCACCCCCAAATTCCACCCACAACTGACAGACAGCTTCTTCTCCCTAATATTCTTGGCCACTCCTACACTCCTACTTGGCTTTTCTTGAGGTTCCAATGCCCAGTCTGTTACTAGCCTCTTTACTTTAGCAGTGCTTCTCACACATCAGCATTATTCAAGTACCATTGCCATGTGGCCATCTTTTATTTGTTTGCTTTTGGGTCACACCTGATGGTGCTCAGGGGTTACTCCTGACTCTGCGCTCAGAGTTGGTCCTGGCAGGCCCTGGGAACCATCTGAGATGCCAGGAATTGGAGTATGACTTGGATTGACTGCATGCAAGGCAAACACCCTACTGCTGTGCTATCACTCCAGCACCCACATGCTCATCTTGATCCAATCTCTCTGGAGTTGGTGGGTGGAGTCACTACAGGCTCAGAGTTTTGACTTGCGCTGGAAAGCTTAAATGCGATGAAGATGTAAGCTGCAGTTACATGGTTGAGCTTTCTGCAAGATCCTTGAGGTTCAATCCTGCAATCAAAGTCAGGAGAGGCGGAGACCTGTGGTCTCCACCAGTGAGTTGATTGCTCAGTCAGCTTTTACATCTAGGACACTAAGTCGATCAAGTGTACCACGTAACCAACAGAGCTTCATTCACAGCCCAGTCTGGAGGAAGGTGAGTGGAGAGGGTGCCTATATCATTTTTAAAGTAAACTGCACTTTTCTCCATCCTGACGTATTGTCTATTTCTTCTTTTGCATTCTTTGGATCAGGAAAGTCTTCTTCATTACTCATGGACTATCTACCCTTCTCTTACATTTCACATTCTTTCTGTGATATGATTTAACTTGTCAGTCTGGGAGAAGCTTATCTGTTTGTTCACAAAAATATCATGTTTGGTAGAAACCCATTTACTCTGTATGATCTAGAGCTCATGTATTAAGCCTAGTAGTAGGATGCTCAGTGAACATTTGTTTGCTGTATGCACAGAAGATCATCCAGCTTTGGTTACTGCTAGTCCAACTCTCACATCTAGATGAAACCTTCATTTTGGCTAGTTAACTGAAGGGGGTTATTCCTAGTCTGAGAGTATTTCATACACTCTGAGAGTATTTCGGGATGGATTGTGCTCACTTTCTACCCCACCGCTGTAGGATTTCTCCTGTACCCCCCATAGAAGAGCTTGTATTGATTAACAAAGCAGCTTTGAGAAAATCAGAGAAATATGGAAATGAAAGGAATAAAACCCATGTGGAGTATGTTGCTGTTGATCAGTGTTCTGCCTAGATTCTGTAGTGGCTTCAGATACCCAGAGCCTCTCACAGGCTCTGTCTCTTAGTCTCTGTTTATGTACTGTTACATCTGATCAATTCCTCCTCAGTAGATGAAGATAGGTTTATGTGCTGATAGATTGATATCTGTCTTTATCCCAGGGGTCAGCTTGGAGCTTCTTGGAACATGATAGTAGTTACTGCCCATAAGACTAGAGCTATATCAGGACACTGGGATCTGAATTATAACAGAAGACCACTAAGCTAATCTAGACAATTGAGACTTAAAAACACTATCTCACCTGCTAGAGTTTTAGACCCACCTCAATTGCCCACACTAACTGCCCTCTCTTTTTTAGGGTGATTCTGGGGGTCCCCTGGTCTGTGACTTCTCCAAGACTTGGTTTCTATTGGGTCTTGCCAGCTGGGGCATGGACTGCCAGCATCCCATCTATCCCAGCATATTCACCAATGTTACCCATTTCTCTAAGTGGATATTTCAGATCAAGAGAAGCACCTCTCGTCTCAATCCCTTTTCTGTTGCTCCTCCTGAGGTTCCATCTCTGGATAAACCTCAGCAAGTTGCCAACTCATCAGTGACGATCCAGAAACCTCTACAGCTTTGGCTCCTACTGCTACTGGTGCTTAAAGCTCTGCAGTGACCTAAGAATAGTCTGTCCCTGCTTTCTATCTATTCTTTGGTGTCATGACTGGAGTCTTTCACTGGAGCCACACCACCATCATCAGCCACACCACCTCTCAAAGCTGCCATCTCAGTGACTAACCTGTCCATCGATTGTCATGAAAAAATCAGCCTAAAAAAGCAAACCAACACCAAATAAATGCACATTTTGCTCCCACACGAATGCTTGTCCCCTCATTTGTGCTGGAAGCTTGAATCTCTAGTTAAGAAAAGGGTCCAGGAGTATGACACCTGAAAATGTCTAGATCTACAATGATAATGTTGCTTCTGTTTCAGAAGGTGATGTCTTCATATCTCTGGAATTATCCTGCCATCCATTATTAAAGGATACTATTGCATAGTAAGACAGATGATATAGAGACAAAGTTCTTGAGACTGAAGTCTGAGATGCAGAGGTGCAGGGGGGAGAAGAGACAGATAAGAGGCAACAGAGGATCCATTTACATTGGTGGTATTAAGGAATGAAAACACTAGGTACCCAAATCCAAATCACAGAGTTAACAATTATGAAATCATGAGACTCAAATTTTATTTTTTATTTTTTATTTATTTTTTTGGTTTTTAGGCCACACACCCGGCAGTGCTCAGGGATTTTTCCTGGCTCAATGCTCAGGATTACTTCTGGCTCAATGCTCAGAAATTGCCTCTGGCAAGCACGGGGGACCATATGGGACGCCGGGATTCGAACTGATGACCTTCTGCATGAAAGGCAAATGCCTTACCTCCATGCTATCCCTCCGGCCCCATGAGACTCAAATTTTAACAAAGTGAAAAATGTACCTGTGAAGATGACAGACTGGGAGAAGAAAATTAGAAGAGGGACCTGGGAACACTAATGCAGAAAAATGACCCTGGTGGTAGAACTGATGCAGGATTATTGTATGTTGAGAATTAAAATATAAATAATATAATAAATGATGATTCATTAATGTAATAAAAATTTTTAAAAGAAGTCATTGTTTAATTTCCTAATAATACATAAGCACCTGAGTTTCCTTTTTCTTGTCAGTGAAAATTAATTACTGGATCTCAAATATTGTTTTATGATACCACAACATTATTTAAAACAGATAATAAAATCAGTACATTGCACTAACCGCCTCTATATTTTGTTTTAGTGTCACATCTGGCCCTGCTCAGAACTTATTCCTGTCTGCTTAGGGATCACTTCTGATGGTGCTTGGATTGAGCTCCCTGGCATTGCCGAGTTCAAGTCAAGCCCCATCCCTTCTGTATAATATTTGCCAAGATTGGCTCCTTTCTAAAGGGGGACTTCCAAATATAAATAGTTGTAAATGTCAAAATTCTATAAAGATGTTCAATTCCAAAGTATTTTACACTTCATAAAACTGAATCGATTGTATAAAAATTTTGCAATGACCTTTTATTTTATACGGTCAAAGCAGGTGCAGCAAGAAAGAAGACATTCTTGAAATCCAACTATGGAACTTGTGAATCACAATGGTCTCAATAAAAGTTTTTTTTTTTTAAGAATCCTTGTTCTTATGAATAAATACTGAACACAAAGGGAAGTTCAGGCTCTCATCCTGGATTCTGTCACCCTGACTCAGTGCTTTGTTCTCTTGTCTCTGACTCATTTCAATCCTGTGAAGACCCAGCTTCATCCCTAAGTTCCTAGTGCTTGTGCACCACTGGACTGTGCACTTGCTCTTCCACAGAGCAAGGACCCATTGGATCACTTTCTGTTGTGTTGGGGCCCTCTGCTGCTCACGTTTGACACCAAGTACAGACTTCTTGTGTACCAGGTAGACCCTGCTTCTACTCTGAAGAGGATCCTGCACAGTGCCTGTCAAATGTGTGTGCTTAACTGCTGTGTGCTTACCGCTATCACAAGGGGATGTCATGAGTTTGCAAAGTGTTTCCAAGGCAGGAAAATGTTTCTAGTGCAGCCAGCAGCAGTGTATGAGTGATAGAACTGGGAGTTGAGCACAAAGGTGCCCATAGCATTGCACCCTTTAGTCTTTCTGTCCACCTCAGTTGTCACTGGGTCCTTGAGTTTCATGAGCTTCAACATGTAGACAGGAGGGACTGAAAAAACCAGATAATGCCTGAGTCAGACTGTCAATGGGAGATTTCCAGAGTTCTGTGGTTGTTGGTCATTTTAGATTGAACATGGGTGACACTGAGGACGCACTCAACCCCTCACAATCCCCTCATACACATTCTTTCTCACAGGCTTACCTCCTTCTGTATTCATCACAGTTCACTGGGCCACTACCGCTTACCAGTCTTCACAACGGAGACTATCGTGTCTAGGATTCTGAATTACTTGGTTTGTCATGAAGCTCTCTGTTCCATCCAAGTTACAGTAAATTGCAATATTTCTTCTTTCCATATGGCTGGGTATTTTCCAGGTGTATATTGTATATACAAAAGTTTCTGATCTGTTCAATGTTTTGTTAGACATTTGGTTGTTTTCCTTCCTATTGTACTTTGCAATGCAATGAAGATACATGAGCCTATACAGTTTTGATTCAATAGATGTGAGAGGGGTTATATACCATGTGTAGCATCACCAGGTCCTATGCAACCTTGCTTTTTGCAATTCTTGCTTTTTGAGAAATCTCCAAAGTTTTCCACAGAAGCTTAAACAAATGATTCCTATGGAATGTGAATGAGGGTTCCTTTATAACCACACTCCACCGACACTGGTTGTTACAAGCCTTTTGTAAAAAGAGAGTAAGTTATTCTCTCCTGTATGATATTTTTCATTGTTTTCCTGGTATCAGTTTATCCTCTGATAACAAACGCATGAACCCTTTTCACATAACTACATGTGACTACACAAGGCTACATGTCCTTCTCAGGGATATGTATGTTTGTCTTTATTTTTCATGAAGTTATTGGATTTTTGAGCTTTATGAGTTCATTGTGTATTGCAGTTTGGATATTCAATCCTTTTTGAAAAAACATGGTTTGCAAATTCAATTACAGATATTTCGAATTACATACATAAAATTATAAATATTTATATCATGTTATTTTCTTACCCCTTAACACAGTATGTTTATAAGATGACCTTCTTAGTCTCATTTAGCCTTTTAGAATTACTTCACATGATTTAATAATAGCTATTACATCTGATTTGGGTTTTTTTTGTTTTGTTTTGGTTTGGTTTTGGGGTCACACCCGGCAGCGCTCAGGGGTTACTCCTGGCTCCATGCTCAGAAATCGCCCCCACAGGCACAGGGGACCATATGGGATGCCAAGATCCGAACCACCATCCTAATGCATGAAAGGCAAATGCCTTACCTCCAAGCTATCTCTCTGGCCCCTTGTTTTAAAAAGTTTTTTTCAACCATTAGCCCTATGTGTAACTTAAGACTTACGTATCTGTTTCTTCCCCATAGAAGAAAAATGATCAACCTGATTTTTCAAATAACTTTAGAGCTCATTTTCTATGCTCCTAAGACCCCAACAAAACCCTGAAAGTCCCAGTGTAAACGTAAGACTGTGTTCCCTCGTCATACAAGTGCATAGAGGAATATGTGTGTTTGTATGTGTGTGTAAGTATAGAACTTTGTTTGCTTCTACATTTTTGTTTTGTTTTGTTTTGGGGTCACACCTGGCAGCGCTCAGAGATTATTCCTGGCTCTTTGGTCAGAAATCACCCCTGGCAGGCACAGGGGACCATATGGGAGGCGGGATTCAAATCACTGTCCTTCTGCATGCAAGGCAAACGCGTTACCTCCAGGCTATCTCTCTGGCTCCATATAAACGGTTTTTAACTGATTGTATTTTAGGTAAAGTGTTTATATTAGTATTAAGAGGTACCACTCCACCTCTTACCATCCAACATATTTGAAACTTCATTTTTTTTTTTTTTTTGCTTTCTGGACCACACCCTGTAACACTCAGGGGTTACTCCTGGCCATGTAACTCAGAAATTGCTCCTAGCTCGGGAGACCATATGGGATGCCCGGGATTAAACCAAAGTTGGTCCTGGATCGACCACGTGCAAGGCAAAAACGCCTTACCGCTGTGCAATCACTCCAGCCCCTTCCATGGATATCTTCATTTTTTTTATATTTTCACTTTTTTTTACCTGATTGATTGTTGGGCCACACCCAGCACCCAGCGGTGCTCAGGGTTTACTTTTGGCTGCACCCGGAAAGCCCCTGGCAGGCTGGGGACCATATGGGATTGAGAATTGAACCAGGACACTCCTGGATAGGCTGCATGCAAAGCAGGTACCCTACTATTATAATATTTCTCTGGCCCCTATTTTCACTTTTTTTTTTTTTTTTTGGTTTTTGGGTCACACCCGGCAGTGCTCAGGGGTTACTCCTGGTTCCATGCTCAGAAATTGCTCCTGGCAGGCACAGGGGACCATATGGGGCACCGGGATTCGAACCAATGACCTTTTGCATGAAAGGCAAATGTCTTACCTCCATGCTATCTCCCAGGCCCCTATTTTCACTTTTAAAATAAAATAATTCTTAATTTTTTTATGGAAGTGACTGCCATTTTGTTTGTTTCCTTCCTTCTTACAATGGTTCTCATTAGATGTCTGCTTACATAGTCTCCTGTGACTCATATTTGAGTGAAGGTACTCAGATATTTCTGTTGCAGCAAGTCAAGTGGATCATTATCCTGCTTTCACCTTTAGTCATCTGGTGCCCTAGAGCACACAGTCGTGGAGCAAGGGATCCCCAAAAGTAGCATATCTGGGTCATGATAGGGGAATCTGGCTAATGCCTCACCAGCCTTGAGTTTGCAAGCCAACTTTTCTGCCTGATAACTATCTCTGAGCACCTTGAAATTTTTTAATTAAAGCTTTAATAATAAAAAATGTTTATCAAGACATTTGCCACAATATCTCTTCCCAAATGTATGAACATTTTCACCACCTGGGAGAAAAACTATATCTTTCATCGACCTCCTCACCTAACCATCAAGTCCTCTCCAGTCTCCACACTAAGTACTATTTCTCATCTTTCTGAAGTAAAGTAACTTAGATATTTTAGATTTTCATTTGAATAATATCTGTGAATTATGACTGTTTTACATCTGATTTTTTTCACACAGAATGTTTCCACTGTCAATTGATTTTAGGACATACTCAAAGTTCAATTCTTTCTGTTGCTCAGTAATATTCCAATTTATTAAACTCATTTATTAGTTTACAAGACAGTTTTAATGTCTCTACTTCCTCACTATGTAAATAAATGTGATGATTTGCCACAATAAAACCAGTCAAATTGACATCTTTGACTTCTGCCCAGTAGGGTCAATCACAGAGAATAAGACAGATAGACATTGAGGCATTCCCAGGCAGCAAGCCTGTCACCCTTGAATATGAAGATGAGCTGGCCTTCATTAAATACAGTTTCAGCTCTCCCATTCTGGCTGCCTGGCTCCAAACACATAAGTCACTTTCCATTAATAGGTACAGCAGGTACATTTAGAGTTACAAAGTGGGGTCGGAGCAATAGCACAGTGGTAAGACGTTTGTCTTGCACGCGGCCAACACAGGACAGACCTCAGTTCAAATCCCGGCATCCCATATGGTCCCCCAAGCCTGCCAAGAGTGATTTCTGAGCACAGAGCCAGGAGTAACCCCTGAGCACTGCCAGGTATGACCAAAGAAATAAAAAAAAAAAAGAGTTACAAAGCATAAAAAAGGGACTGGAGTTATAGTACAGCAAGTAAGCATTTGTTTGCATGAGACTGACCTGGGTTTAATCGCTGACATCCCATATGAATCAATCTGGAGTGATTCCTGAGCACAGAATCAGAAGTAACTGCTAAAAACTGCAGAATGTACTGCTCCTCCTCCATTCAACCTCCCCCTAGCCAAATTAAAATGGAGCAAACCGTGGGATATTTATATAATTGTTACCATAGAGTGATAAACAATCAACAGCACATATATGTATAATACTGAAGTCAGGGCCATCTATCCTTCTTGGGTCCACATTTGCAAACTAAGCTAAACATTAGAGTCATGGTGATCTATTCTATTCTGCCTG
>PVKC010029122.1:0-15219 GCA_004027635.1 Crocidura indochinensis
TGTGTGTGTGTGTGTGTGTGTGTGTGTGTGTGTGTGCGCGTGCTTGGGGGAAGGAGGGTGGGAGGAGCTGACCCTGCACAGCTGAGTTTGAGTTTGGCCACTGTTTCTCCTGGGGTTTTGCGACTAACCATCAGATGCTCCCTTGAAGCTAAGAAGCTTGAAGAAGGGTGCGGGAAGACAGGCTTTTTGGGGGGCAGACTAGATGGATTCGTAACGCTGGTTTTGGGATCCAAATGCAAAATGTTCTTCCTCTTCCCCACCCCCTTGCTTGGTGCTGTCTTTGGAGACTGTCGTTGGAGGCGACCCAGCCGACCCGGTTCCCAGGGAGATTCAGCATCAGAATCACCCCATCCTTTGAGAGATAGGAATAGGATTCGTAATTTGGGGTCACTTTGGAATTGATGAATAACACTCCCATGCATTTTTTTTTGATGATTTGGAATTGATTTTTTTTGGTAACAGCGTGTTTTTATTAGCAAAAGAGTCATATGATTTAAATTAATTTCTATCTATAGATTGAAAAGAAGAGTTCAGTAATCATTTTAAACGCATTTAAGCCTAGTCCAAAAGAGTCTACCAGATTTTTGAGTTTTGCGTGGCTAAATAGAATAGTTTTGGAATTCAATTAAGACTCAGCTTCTCTTTCTTCTTCATTAAAAAACAAAACAAAACAAAACAAAAGATTTCAGTTCTTAAAAATCTGACATATATTCATGGTGAATACTGTTTGGCCAGAAATAAAATTTTTAAAGAATACTTTCTATTCATGAATAGCACAACTTCCCTACTACAGACAGTCTGAAGCATCCGTTTACCTAGAAAGAAGCAAAAATAGGGAGGGAGAAGATAGCAAGTTGGTACTCTTCCCATGGAAGATGACGGTTTCTAAATTCTACATTTTTATCTGGCTGAAAAATGATTTGATTTGGTATTTGGCAGCATCTTTTGTGACCATGTCTGGGTTGGCCATCCCATCCCCCCCCCAAAAAACAGTGTGACTTTCTTCAATGCTTCACCCACCCAGACACATTGCAAAGTTTACTGGTCTCCACCAACACACATCTGAAAGTCTGGTTCTGATTAATTGTGTTGTTATTGTCGAATAGTTTGTGCCTCCTCGTGATGGTGGATGCAGACTTCTGAGCAAGCGAATGCAAAACATGTCTTGGGAGCAGGTCGACACTGAGGCCCAGTTGGGCTCCCTTTGCCTAGCTAGCCCCTCCTGTTGCTGGCCTGGCCTCCATTTTTGCAGGCAGTGTGGCCCGCTCTTGTAGATCTAATTGTTCTGTCCCCTGTCTTAAGGAACAGAAGAATAGCTAGTTTGAAGAGACTTTTCAGGATTCTGCCTTGAGATCATAGTTATGGCCTTTCCATCCCCCTATCCTAGTGGTGTCTGAGAATAAAATTCCTTTGATCTGCTCAATTCCTTCAGAAATTCCTTTAGAAATTGGTTTGCCCATCTCCTCTTTTCCTCCTTTCCTCTTTGTCCTTTGGTACATAAAAAACCCTTTATTGACATTTAAAGGGACTCCCAGGGTTTTGCTATCAGTTTGAGTTTTTATGTGCATATGAAAGATAACTCCACCAGCTAGCTGCCTTTGCTTGGATAAATGCAAGTGAATACATAGAGAAGAATAAATTGAATGTTGTTTCCTTATAGAGTGGCTTGAAGTTTTGTGGAGTTCTCCACTGTCCCATGGATGTGGAAGAGTAACTTAAATTTGTTATAATAATGATCCTGTACTTGGAATAATCTCTATCGTTGAGGATTTTTGTCTTTTGACCAAAGCACTAATGACACAAATTGGTTTGCCTGGATTGGATTTTTTTTTTAGTCAAATTAAGCAATCAGCATATTAACTAATGTAATTAGTGTGGGGTTTTTTTGTCCAAAAACTTTAATGAGGCCTAATACATACATAATCTACATAACAATTGACTAACAATATTTTCTCTTTTTTTAAACTAAAGTTATTTTAATTCCCAGTAGAAAAAGTATCTTTAAACCTTGCCAATTATTCAGTCATCTCATGAAAGCAAAGCCAATTCAACTATGTTGAAGTCATTTATAGTTTCCTTTTTGAATAGATGTTCTGATACCTTGTAGATATTGCTGGGAATGTCAGGTTAAAGTTCCCACAGAGTCTTAATTGAAGTCTGAGTGACTTTGCCATCCTTCTGCAAAAGTGAAAGCCAGCAAAGACAATTTGGAAGTGATTTATAATGAAAGGTCTAGTTTTTTATGAAAAGGCCCTGTAGTGGAGATATGTGAACAAACTAGTATTTGACAGGTGTTCAGAAATACTAAAGAGTACTGGACTAGGGAAAAACATCAATAAATCCTTCAAACACTAACTTTTGTACTATGGTGACTGAGACATCCCCCTGGCCCCACCCCCCCACACAATCCCATCTTGTGAATTTCACCCCCCATTATAAAATCAAACCACCTAGATTACTTACAACTTTACCAAATAAAAAAAAAGAGTAGCATTTTTATTCCTCAAATCAGTCTTGCTACAAACAGAACCATCACTATTGATATTGTCTTTGCCTTTATAAAATAAGATGATTGACAATAGGTTAAAAAGAACTAAAATGTCTTCTTTCCTTCACTTCCCTGAACCCTTAAAACTTAATAAAACAACAACTTTGGAAGTGTTGGAATTATAGTTATTAATATTAATTACTAAATGGTTCTTCTGCAAGGGACCAAGGTACTTTTTGGTGACAAAAAATTGCATGTAATCTATTTTCTTTAGTAAAATTCTTTCTCTTTTTAGTATGACCTCAAAGTTCTGTTTTAAAAAAATGCACTTTTGTAAAGCCCAATTTATTTTAGATGCAATTTTATCTCTCTCCTGGAAGAAAAAATAAAATCCTCAAAACAATATGAAAGACAAGACTATGTATAACATTACAGTCTCGACAGCTCTCAGTGGAATAACTAAATACTTTCTTCCGCCCATATGTATCAGCAGTGTTCACATGCTTTTAGACACATGTGCATTTACATTCATCGTGTAAAGAAGCATCCATGCATGGTGGGGGAGTGTATATTCAAGGGAAAAACGCATGAACAATTTTGAACCACCTGGCTTGCTAGTCTCTTCCCCCTCCCTCTACCCCCTTTCTTATTTTCTCTCAGAACAGCATCTGAAGACCAGATTGTGTTTCATAAATTATTGGCATCAGTTTTAATCAGTGTCCCCCTGACGTCGGAGTTGTGTTAGTATTTAGTGCCTGACGAAGCATGCTGTTTAATCTTACTGTGGGGATGTCAGCATGAAGTCCTGCCTGGTTTGTGACAGGGAGAGCTTATGAAAACTTGTTTTGCGACTCACTGTTTAGCTTTGCGTTGCCCAGATGAAACCCAAAACCCACACAAAAGATGTGTCGGCGAGATGAGCACCATCTTGGTCTGGTCTCTTATGGTCATAGGTACCTGCAGCAGAATGCTCATAATGGTTTAAACATGACTTTGGTGATGGTGGTTGGTGGTGGTAGTGGTTGTGTGTGTTTGTGTGTGTGTGTGTGTGTGTGTGTGTGTGTGTATCAGATCCTCAGGATTCTGATAGTTGGGCCAATTATTATCATTACTATAAACCGAAGAAGAAGGTGCCATTGGTGACGTTGTTATAAGAAATTCATTAATGCCCAGCTCAAGACTGGTAACAGGAGGCTGAATTTTTTTTGTTTGTTGGTTTTGGGTCACACCCGGTGGTGCTCAGTAGCTGTCTGCTCAGAAATAGCTCCTGGCAGGCACAGGGGACCATATGGGACACCGGGATTCGAACCAACCACCTTTGGTCCTGGATTGGCTGCTTACAAGGCAAACGCCGCTGTGCTATCTCTCTGGGCCCGAGGCTGAATATTTTGTGTTGTAGTCCAGAGTTGGCACATACTGTGGGTTAGTGAATATTTTAACAGTCCTAGTAATTATTGTTATTATTGTCATTATGACGATTAACCCTTGAGGGGTTATTATTTGTCAAGTGCTTTCATTTAGTGGTTTAATCATTGTAACTATATTAATAATGGGTGCTGGTATCGTCTTTGTTTTACAGATGAGGAAACAAACCACAACCTAGAGACAACTAGTAGTTGTTGGAGCTGAAACTCCAAGTTTCATGTTTAGTCTTTCTTTGTTGTATCTTCTGTGCTGTCTCCCCAGAGAATGAGTGGGTGGAGGAATGGCATAAATCTGTATAAGAGAAATTTTGGAACCAATTTTACTTCTTGCTAGAATTAGTGAATAATTGTGCTTTATTACGTTAGGTTACATGACATTACATGGTTAAACATGAAATTGCCTTGACATGAATGGAACTTGTGACTATCACACTGAGTGAAGTCAGTCAGCAAGAAAAGGATATGGAAGTAGCAACAAAGGGTCAAAGGCAGCACAAAGAGAGAACAGAGCCAAAAACTGAATTTGTGGGGCTGTGGGTATTGAAAGGGAAGAGTGTTGGAATTCTTGGGGGAGGCAGATGGGCACACTGGTGACAGGTATAGAGCTGGAATTATATGAACAAAGAACCATCATAAACAATATTTCAATTATAGTACCTGAATCAGTAAGATAATGGAATTATTTTTATAAATTTTCTCTATATTTTAATTCTCAAGTGTAGTGGAATCTGGGAGTTAGGAATACAAGTAAAGAGTGCTCAGATATTTTATTATTAGGGGTAAAGGAATAATTCAGTAGTAAAAGCATCTGCCTTTGAACCAGGATGTGGCGCAGTGGCAAAGCATATAGCTTGCATGAAGGAGACCTGGATCAATCCTTAGCACGACAAAAAGAAAAAGGAACAAAATAAAGCATGCCTTGCAAGCATAATGCCATGATTTCAATCTTGGGTGCTTTGCGCAGTGCTGAGCAAGGTCCTGGCACCTCTGCTCTGGGTCCCCTGGCTATGCAAGAGTATGCAGTCTTTAGTACATAGCCAGGTGACTGCAAGCACCCTAGCTAAAAGAAGGTGCAAACACTGCAGACAAGAGCACACAACCCATGATGAGCAAGATCAGAATGTGGAGGGAGCATTACAGCTAAGAGTGTGAGTTCTGTTGAGTATGCAGGCATGACAACTTAAAAGCATGAGACTCTTTGACAACACTGCCATCAATGGGCAACCACCATGGCCAAGTATATATGATCACACAAAAGGAAGGGAGAAGGAATTAAAGGAAGTGCTCCTCAGTTTCCACAGGAATTGCTGTCAACTAAGTTTGCTTTATTATTTTTTCTTAATTTTTATTGTGGTCAAAGTGAATTACAAATCTTTCACAGTAATATTTAAGGCACATAGTGACAATGAGTGAGAGGCATTCCCACCACTAGTGTTGTCCTCCCTCCACCCCTGTTCCCAGCATGCATCTCACATCTCCCTCCTTTATCCCCCGTAATGCTAGTAGAACTGTTCCCCACTTGTACAGCTTGTTGTAGATTGGGTGTCATTTCTGTTGTCATTGACTTTGGATTTGGTATTTAAGTCTGATCATTTTTTATTTCCACTGAATGGACATATGACTGTCTGGTCTTGGTACTATGGTGTGTGTGAGGCGGGGGAAAGGCAAATAAAAAAGAGAAAAACTAGGAGGGGTCCATCTAGGTGTTATAGATATCCATTTGGTAAGTTTGCTTTATTGCAGGAATTATGATCATTCTCAAAGGTGATGGAACAGAGCATATGATCAGAATATTGTCTTTGTAGAGACCATCTTCCTTTATCCTAGTGTTCAATATCTCCATGCTGTTCTGGAACTTAGTAAAAAAAAAATCTAGGATATGGCTAAGAAGTGTGGTGGAGAGAGAAGAGTTTAATGCGCGTCCTGGCTGCTTGTGTGGTATAGTAGGTGCAAATTAATATGTCAGCAGCACAGGAATGCCATGTATCTCTCTTGTCCCTTGGGCTAGAATGAGGGTCTCTGCTTTGTTTCTTATTGACACCTGGTAGGCAGGGCCAATTGAAGGAAGGATGGCTTCTCTCTACCAGTGGTGGAAGATAGTATTGTGTTGGTAAATCTTCTGGGGTGTGTAGGTGAGAGAGAGAGAGAGAGAGAGAGAGAGAGAAAGAGAGAGAGAGAGAGAGAGAGAGAGAGAGAGAGAGAGAGACAGACTGTGCATTTATTTTTCAGGCTCTCTTTTAGCTTTGTGCAGTCTTTTCTGACTGCTTTCTCCTGTAGAAAAAATGAGATATTCAGAAAAGTATTTGAGACTTTATGTCCAGAGTAAATATTGGAAAGGCAGTGGGTTGAAATTCAGATGTTCCCTGGAAGTAATCCCCTCATTTTCTGCTCACAGCTGGTATCGATATTTTTCTTCTTGAGATGAGTTGTGCTTTCCATTAAGTAAATTTTTGGTCTTGGGATTAAACCAACATTGTATTCTTAATAGACTTTTATGTTTACACTTCAAACGTCCACTGGGTTTTTATTCGTGTTATCTTGATGGCTTCTCTAATGTCTGCAGTGCACACTGGCTTCACCAAAATAAATGACTCTTAGTGGAACTGGATTACAAATCAGACTTACCTGTGAATGAGAATGGTTTGTTTGTAGGTATTTTTTTCTTTCAGAAGTTGTATTTCTACCTTGGTTTTCTGTAGTGCTTATCCTTATTAGGAGACTAGAAGTTTTGGGGGTACTCGTGATATAAGCCTGATACATGCAGAGTGGCCTCTCTAAAGTATTTGTCTGTCATCTGGAAAGTTAACCCCAGTGATCTCTGCAGGGTTGTCAGGTGAGGCACATGTTTGGGTAGCGGGGGAACTGCAGTGTTTAGAAGGTCTAAGGTGGTTGGTAGGCTGGGACCTTAAATCTCTACTATCAGACATTGTTCTAGTTGATCCATATGCTTTGTTTCAGTTAATCAGTTGCTCCCAGGAAAGAAATCTTTACGAAAGCAGATGTTCTCTCTGCCAAAGGGCAGCTTTTACATAAATAGAACTAATTGTGGACAAGTCTGCTGGACAAGTCTTGGCTTAGCTGGCGAAAGTATTGTACAAAGAGAGCATGCTCTATCTTTGCTTCTATCAGGACCATCCCTGGAGCTCCCGAGCTTTTTTGTGATCGTGGTTAATGGATTAGCTAGACTTGAAGTCCAATGAAATCATTTTGTATGTGTTTTATGCAGCTCAAGAAGACCTGGAAGAAAGAAACATTCCAGGTTAGATAAAGGGGAAGATTTTTCAGAGGTCAATGAAAAAATTTGGGGAAAAAAATGGAAAGGCAAAAGAGTAGCAAATCTTCCCCAATGAAGACTTTTCCTGGAAGAAGGCATTTTTAGGACTGGCCCAAGTTGGGGTCAGGCTCTCTGCAGATGGTTGGGTTTAGGTTGGGATCCATCCAGGTTCCCTTCTGGCTGCTGCCAGTGGATGGATTTTTTTCTCCCTCCACATATGAGATAATTATTTTTGCATCTTCTAGAGGCTTCACATATATGTTAGAGACAATCTATAAGACTATAGGACTTAGGGCATAATTGGAACAATTGAATCCTATGTAACTAGGAAATGACAGATCTCTTTTAGTTTTCTGAAGACCTAAATATTAAACCGTATTATGTATTTGCAGTCTTAGAGTGATGAATTCTTGATTACCTGATGATTCTTACAGACTTCTAATTTCATCTCTTCCTGACTACAGGGCCTGTGATGAAGAATTAATAAAAACAACCCACTCTCCCATTCTGAACCCAGGGCAGATATTGTGAAGCAATCGCAGCATACTTTTGTTCTAAGTCCATAAAAGAATTTGTATTAGAATTCTTTTCAATATAAATCTGCAGGCTGCAAGGAATCCCAGTGATATTTCTCTACCCTATTTCTCCAGTCTGTGGGCAAAGAAATGCCTAGTAAGAGGGTCTTTTTTTGAGCATTTAGGGATTGGTAGGTATAGAGAGCCTAGGAATAAAAATAAGAAGTGTAATGCAGGTCCGTCCTGTAAATGGGACACATTCTTTCAGGAGTCATTGTGCATATGGAAGGTGCATGCTTGTATATTCGTATCATATACGAACATGGGTGGGACCTCAGAGTATAAGGAACTTTGTTCAGTACTCAGGATACTGGGAGATACTGTGTGCTTGGTAGGAAGCAAGTTTTGGGTTTGGCTCCCATTTTATAATGTAATCACTTCATGTGCACCTCCTACTCTTAGTCAATTAGAATGTTTTGTTTTGTTTTGTTCTGGGGTCTCACCTAGTGATGCCTAGGGGCTACTACTAGTTATTTCTGAGCTCTGTGCTTAGGAATTGTGCCTAGTGAATTCTGGGGACCATATGGGATACCTGAGATCAAATCCAGATTGAATGCATATAAGACAAGTGCCCTACATGCTGTAATTATCTCTCTTGCCCCAGAATTTTTTTAAAAAAAATTTCTACACCAAGTGTGTGAGAGAACATAGTTGCCTAAAGTATTCACTTTAGGTATGTTTGTTCTGAAACTCTCCTAAGGACTTCTGCCCTGGGGGATCCCCAGAACTACCTTGTTCCTTGAGACAAAAAGCTCAGAAAATTATGCAACAGCACAAGTCAGACCTTCCTACACTCCACAGTGCATAAGACTTCTTGGGGGCATTTTCCGCCCTGAAAGTTGGACCTAGGCCCCCAAACTCTCTCTGTGTGGCAGTGAGGTTTCTGCAAAGTTCACTTCCCCCTGCTTACATTTGTCCTGGCATACAATTGCCGAACAATAACAGCTCCAATCCCAGCATGAAAAAGGAAACACATTGTGTTTACAGATACAGAATTTGGCATCCAAAACATGAAAGTACCTTTGGGTTGGGCGCCCTAGGGCAGGGCTGTTGGACACTGGCCCCCCTGATTTGAGTCCCATGGCCAACTTGTTTCCTCTTCCCAAAGCCAGATCTCAGAGGTGGGCAGGGTGCTTTCAGCCAACTCTTTCTTCCCAGACCCAGCCCTTTCTCATTGTGTGGCTCACATCTAGAGACAACTCATGAGAAAGTGCTTGGTCTTCCCAGCTGCTACAAGAATGAACATTGCTTCTCAAATCCACAAAAACCAATCTTGCTAAAACCATAGTTTGGGGGCAGGTTTGTATCATGATGATATCCATAAGTGCCAGGGAAGAATGAAACTGGACAGCCCCTTTGGTTTCTCTCCTCCCTTGGAACCAGTGGAAAAGAATTACTTGTTTTTTTTTTTCTTTCAAAACTCAATTAGAAGAATATGATCCATTTTTAAGTGAGAGGAAAAAACACAACACTTGGTTCTGATTTCCTTAATCCATAGAAATGACTGAGTTTCATATCAAGATTAACTAGCAAGTACATCATTTTGTTTTGATATGTAAGTTGATAAAATATTAAGGGTTATGGTGGGAAAACCCATCTCCAACTTCAGACTCCCCTGTTTTAAATGTCAGGACATGTTTTTGATTGCTCTGTGAGTCACATGCTTCAACATCTCAGGGGCTCTGCTACCTCCTGATATATAGGAACAAGGAATGATAGAAATGTGTAATTTGTGTGTAGGAAGAGGCTCAGCAGAGAGATGTAGGAAGAATACTGAAATCAAAAATTCATCTTAATGCTGCATTTTATTTTATTTTATTTGGGTAGTGTTTGGGTCATACCCAGGAGCTCAGAGGTTACTTCTGGCTCTGTGCTCAGAAATCACTCCTGCAAGGCTCAGGGGACCAAATGGGATACCTTGGGGGGGGGGGGGGGAATCAAACCCAGGTATATCAATCACATGAAAGGCAAGTGCTCTGCCTGTTTTATTTTCCCTCTGACCCCTATCAGCAATTTTTATAATCTCTACTCCTATCCTGCTCTATTTTAAATATTTTACAAATATCACTTCATTTACTCCTCATACCAGTCTTATGAGATGGTATATAAATAAATATAATAAATATATATAATGTATTTATATATTACATAATATAAATAAATAGCTCATATATTGTTATTAAGATTGATTGTGGGTGTGTGTCCCAGAATGATAGTACAGAGGTTTAAGTATTTGTCTTGCATGTAGCCACAGCTGTGGGCTGTGACAATGGTTTGAATTCTGTCAATGCATATATCCCTTGAGCACGCCTATGAGTGGCTTATTACCACAGTGATTTATGACCGCTCATCTTGACTTATGAGTGGCCCCTGACCATAGACTCTGAACAATGCTGGGTGTGGTCTTCTCCTAAAGAAAGATTGGCAGAGGTTTGGGGAGCCACTCTCAGTGATTCTTGGCCAGCAAAAATTGTGACAAAATATACATAGCAAAAAAAATAAAAATATGATCTTAACTATTTTTGAGTAGTTAAATTGTATGTGATACATATATATTATGGTACAACTTCAATGCTATCCATTCTATATAACACCTCTTATCTAGTAAAGCCAAAACTCTATACCCATTATGTAGTAACTACCGTTTCCTCCTCTCTCTAGGCTCTGTCTTTATGTCTTTATTCTACTGTTTCAATGATTTCAACTAGTCTAATCACAAATATAAGTGGAATCATATAGTATTTCCCTTTTTGTGACTGATTTATTCAATAAAGTAAGCTTTTTTGTTTGTTTTTGTTTTTGGGCCAAACCTGGTGACGCTCACCATACATTGGTTTGACTGGATTGAACTTTATAAATGAATCACATTTTTCCTTCTTTCACCCAATACTTCAATTTTGCTATTTACCCATGTGCAAAACAAGTTATCAGCTATCGTGGGTATCCATGTATCACAGTTTATTTATTTGATCTATTTATCATGGTCATTTAGGTTGTTGCAAGATTTTAGCTACTAAAGATAATGCTTCAATGGTTGTACTTGTCCTTCTTTTTTTTTTTTTTTTTTTGTTTTTTGTTTTTGGGTCACACCCAGTGACGCTCAGGGGTTACTCCTGGCTATTCGCTCAGAAGTCGCTCCTGGCAGGCACGGGGGACCATATGGGGAACCGGGGAATCGAACCGAGGTCCGACCTAGGTTAGCACAAGGCAAGGCAGGCACCTTACCTTTAGCGCCACCGCCCGGCCCCTGTCCTTCTTTTTTGATGTAAGTACAGACACATGCATGCATGTATGTAGGTACATACACACATGTATATAGAATTTGAATTGCTTGATCCTAAGATGGACATCCATTCAGCTCTAGCTGAATATACTTATATATTATATATAATAATTTGGTTAATTTGGTTATAATTTTGTAAAAAGTCATACAAATATACACAAATATATATTGCAGGTAAAGAATGGAAGTGCATGGATGATAAATAACTTGACCAAGTTTCCCAGTACCAAGTGCAAGTGGCTTAGAATCTAAATAAATTATAATTCTAAAATGTGAATTTTACATTATTAGTATAATAGCTTGTATTTTCACTATAGTACTGATTGCTTCTTTTTTGGGAGGTTGGACCACACTGATGGCACTCGGGGCTGCCATCACTCCTGGTTCTGTGCTCAGGAATTGCTCCTGGTAGGCTCCAGAGACCATATGGGATACCTGGAGTTGAACCCAGGTTGGTCCCAGGCTGGTCTCTGGTCAGTTGTGTGCAAGGCAAACACCCTACTACTGTACTATCACTCCAGGCCCTGATGATTGCTTCTTGAATCTGCATGTACTCTGTTAAGGAAAATTGTAAATTGGAGGGCAGAGGTGACTTTGGACATGCCCCATTACTTCTCTGTGTCTGTATACTGTGTAACAAAAGGTTGGGTAGCAAAGAACACCCTCATATCTAGTATTTTCCATTCTGTCAAAATGCCCCTCCTTCCTAAGGACTTTCTTATATACATTACCCAACTTCCCTTTTAAACTAGAAGTAGTTTTATGGCTTTAATTCAGTATTTTCTATTCTCTTCATTTGAGTTGGGTCCCCTAAAAGACCGCTCAGTCTCTGATTGGGGTACACTGCTTGAGTCTTGAATCTTCAGGGCAACGAAACATTTGTGAAAACCCCACAACTCATTCCCCTACCCAGCTCTTTCAAGAGAGGAAAGAAAGACGCTGAATATCTTCCTTCTTTGTTCTCCAGTTTGCCAGCAAGCTCATCTTTCTTCAGCGCATACTTGTTCAGCTGGACAAATATTCACAAAGTCAACTCACCTGTGTGAATCATCAAGGAATAATTTTTTTTTCAGATATTTCTTTATGCTTTTTTTCAGTCTACATTCACCAGTTTAAATCATAACTGTTTTTACTTTTAACCCCATCATTTTGTTTCGACAGTTCCTGAATTTTATAGAAGAGAAATCAAACCATATTTCCTCTTCCATTTCTGCTTTCTTTTGTTCAGCATTGTTTCCCTATACATCATCTCAAGTTATCCTTACTTCTTTCTAAATTTAATGAATAATCCAAACTTCTCAGGGTTACTAATTCTCCTATTTTTTTAACTGCTGACTTTTGCATAGAGCAAATGATTTCCTTTTATTTTTCTTCTATGTCTGATGATAAATTTATCTTTCCTTGGGATTTGGTAGAAATTCCTTTGGTGATTTTTAAAATGTCTGTTGAGTGATTTTACCTTTGGTTCTATCAGATGTGCAAGTCAAAGGGTATTATGATGTAAGGCCATCGAATTACTTATGTTGGAACTTTCTGTATCAAATGAAAAGCAAGCTGTCTGCCTGTCAGATCTATAGTGGACTTTTTGCTTTTATTTTTGTTTATTTATTTGTTTTTTTTTGAGGGGAGCCTCACACCTGGTGGACCTCAAGGAACCATAGTGGTGCCAGGGGTTGAATCTAGGATGTACACTCAAGGCAGGCACCCTAAAATACTTCCCAGGTAGTCCTATCCAAGATGACACCACTGTGGCCTTCTCAGACAGGAACTGGGCAGTTTCCCCATGCTGCATGAACTACAAGACCCGAATGCCCCTTCTGACACCTTCCAATAGAAAGGACCCAGCTCTGTGACTTGACCTTATCAAACTTCCAAACCACCTAATTTGTTTTGTATCTACAAATTCTGGATAGCAAGCAGCCCTGGACACCTTCATATCCTAACCTAGAGTGTCATTCCAGTAGTATAAGAGAAAATCTGATGGGGAAGCTACATAGTAATCTGCTTGCCTCTTTTTTTTTAATAATATCTTTATTTAAACACCCATGATCACAAACATAATTGTAGTTGGATTTTAGTCATAAAAGAATTACTCCCCCTTCACCAGTGCAACCTTCCCACCATCAATGCCTCAATCTCTTCCTCCTCCATCCTGTTTGCCTCTATTGAGCCCAACTAAAGATATAGAAGGCTTAGCTAACACCAAACTACAGCCCAGTGAATCCTTAGACTCTGACTTTAGGAATCACATAGAGAGATATAACACTTATTTCAAATTGACCTGTGTTGATTTAAGATTTTACCATTATAGTTGCCATTATGTTGGAGCAAGTCCTATGGAATAAATGTGTTTGTGCCTGCATGGAAGCAGACTGTGGTGGTGAGTGAGTGACTGAGGGCATTGGTGAAGGGTTAGTCATACTGATAGTGGAGTTGATGTTTGATCCCTGAAATGACCTTACTGTGAACAATTTGGCACATCATGGTGTTATAATAAAAATTAGAAAACAAAAACAGAAACACATTTTTAAATGTTCGAATGAATTATCTATACTTAGCCTGGGAAGAGTGAAAGAGAGAGAGGAAATATTTTTTAATTTATTTATTTAAACACCATGATTACAAATATGATTGTAGTTGGGTTTCAATTATGTAAAGAACACCCCCCTTCACCAGTGCAATTCCCATCACCAATGTCCCAAATCTCCCTCCTCCCCACCCCAACCCTATGAGGGGAAATATTTAACCTGAAATTGCAGAGTTGAGTTTATATTGTTTTTCTCCTGAACTGCCCCCATGATTTTTTTTTAATGGAGATGAAGAGTCCATTGCTAAGAGTCCAAAACTATGACAGAGCTTTGAACTTTTGTGGCTGTCTTCATGTTTGTTTGTTTTTTTTTTTTTTGGTTTTTGGGTCATACCCGGCAGTGCTCAGGGGTTACTCCTGGCTCCATGCTCAGAAATTGCTCCTGGCAGGCACGGGGGACCATTTGGGGCACCGGGATTCGAACTGATGACCTTTTGCATGAAAGGCAAACGCCTTACCTCCATGCTATCTCTCGGGCCCCTGTCTTCATGTTTTTATCACAACCCTTTGTTCCTGCTGTAGTTTTTCTCCTGAAGGTATCAAATTTCTCTACATTGATACCGGCGCTGACTAGAATCTTATTGGATCTCTGCTCCTGTGTCCACAGAGTTGGTCAGGCCATGATGCTTTTTGCTACTTCATTGCTAGAAACCCTCTCACCCGGGGCCCGGGAGACAGCATGGAGGTAAGGCGTTTACCTTTCATGCAAAAGGTCATCGGTTCGAATCCCGGTGCCCCATATGGTCCCCCGGGCTTGCCAGGAGCAATTTCTGAGCATGGAGCCAGGAGTAACCCCTGAGCACTGCCGGGTGTGACCCAAAAACCAAAAAAAAAAAAAAAAAAAAAAAACCCTCCCACCCTTACTTCATCTGGAAATTTATTTAAAATATATTTTAATGAAAACCAAATATAAGTAATTAAAATGGTTGAATTATCAAAGAAACCCAATAATTGTACATATTTAAGGAGTATAATTTTGTAGATTTTTTTTTTTTTTGGTTTTTGGGTCACACCTGGCAGTGCTCAGGGGTTCCTCCTGAATCTATGCTCAGAAATCGCTCCTGACAAGCTCGGGGGACCATATGTGATGCTAGGATTCGAACCACTGTCCTACTGCATGCAAGGCAAATGTCTTACCTCCATGCTATCTCTCCAGCCCAATTTTGTAGATTTAACATATTTTTAATGAAACCAGTGTCACAGTCAAGATTAAGATCATATCTATTGCACCCAAATGATTTCTAATCTCTCCCATTTTTTTGTACTTTCAATTATCTTACGTTTTCCATTTTTAGGAATTGTGACATCACAATTTTAAATTATGTCCTCATAGTGGTGGAGTATAATTGTGACATCGCAACCATGAATTATTACCTCATAGTTGTGGTGCATAAAATGTGAATAAAATTCACATTTTTTTTCTTATTTAAACTTTGTGGTCCTTCTTACTCTTTGCATTTAATGTTGAATTAAAATAACAATTATTTCATTGTTCCTGTTCAGTAGTAAATCTATGAGGTTATTTCTTTTACATTCTACAGTTGCTTTTACCACTTAACATTAGTTTTTATTTGTTTTTTTTTTTTTA
>PVKC010029123.1:0-15216 GCA_004027635.1 Crocidura indochinensis
TTTTTTTTTTTTTTTTTTGATTTTTGGGTCACACCTGGCAGTGTTCAGAGGCTACTCCTGGCTATAAGCTCAGAAATCCCCCCAGCAGGCTTGGGGGACCATATGGGATGCCGGGATTCAAACCACTGTCCTTCTGCATGCAAGACAAACGCCTTACCACTGTGTTTTCTCTCTGGCCTCCTTGTTTTTGTTCTTTTTTTTTTCTTTTGGTTTTTGGGCCACACCCGGTGATGTTCAGGGGTTACTCCTGGCTATTCACTCAGAAGTCGCTTCTGGCAGGCACGGGGGACCATATGGGGAACCGGGGGATCGAACTGTGGTCCGTCCTAGGTTAGCGCAGGCACCTTATCTCCAGCGCCACCGCCCGGCCCCTTGTTTTTGTTCTTTATGAAAACCCACTACTTGGGGCCAGAGAGGATCCCCACGCATCCCATATGGTCCCCTAAGCCAGAAGCAATTTCTGAGTACATAGCCAGGAGTAACCCCTGAGAGCTACCGGATGTGGCCAAAAAAAAAGAAAATATACTACTTTGCGGGGAGGGGTTGAGCCACACCTGCAGTGCTCAGGGGTTACTCCTTGCTCTGCACCCAGGAATCACTCCTGGGGGTTCAGAGGACCCTATGGGATGCTGAGGATTCAAACTTAGTGGACCACGTGCAAGTCAAACACCCTTCTGACACTGCTATCTCTCCAGCAACCCCCAAAAAATTCCCCTGTGCTTAAGCTCCCCCCATTCCAAAGCCTGGAGCAAACAGTGAAATGGGGTGCTGCCCTTTAATGGGGTACTACCCTTTACCCACTTTGCCTTTTCCATGCAAATAAGGTGCTTGCCTGCCAAAAAAAAAAAAAAAAAAACCCCTCAGTCAGCCTCCAGGAAAGTGCTCTTCTGCTTTCCCTTGGCCAAGTTATCACACATTTGACACATACACCCCCTGAAAAAGGGGGAGATTTCCAGGGCTGGAGGATGCTAAACTGGGGAGGGCATTGCCTTGCATGTGGCCCACCCAAGTTCCATCTCCAGCATCCAGGGTCCCCTGAGCACAGCCAGCAGGGACTCGAGTTCAGAGCCAGGAGTAACCTTTAAGCGCCGCTGGGTGTGGCCCAGAAACAGAATTTTAAAAGGGGGAAGAATAAAAGGAGGGGTTGATTCCCAGAGTCTGGGCTGAGTCTGATCACACTATGGCCCTAGTGATGGGCCTCATGTGGTCCTACTTCTCAGGGGTCACAAGGGGCTCAGTCCCGAGTGCCCTTACTGGACTCGAGGAACTGAGTAATGAGAACAAGGATGGGAAAGAGTGACAGGCAACTGGGTCACTCTGGTGGATGGGGGGCAGGTCCTGACTTGGTTCCTGATGGCTCTCAGCTGATCAGTCCCCAGGGAGGCTGGCAGGGAGGAGAAGGCCCTAAAGGACTGAGGCCCCAGAGGGTCCCCTAGATGATGCAGAGAGCATGAGTGAGGGAGTCTTCATGCCTGTGATTTCCTCAGGCCTGTTTCCTGCCACCTCCTCCAGAAAGGTCTCCCCTGACCTTTATATTTTTTAATTATATTATTAAAAAGTAAACTTATTATTATTATTATTATTTTGGTTTGGGGGCCACACTTGGCATCGTTCAGGGCTAACTCCTGGCTCTACACTCAAGATTCATTCCTGGCAGGCTCAGGGGACCATATGAGACGCCAAGGATTGAACCCAGGTCAATTGCATACAAGGCAAGGTAGGATCCTCCCCTCTGTGCTCTCGGTCCATCATGTTCAACTTCAATATTCCTGTCCAAATGTCTACCTTCCCCCCTGCTCACCCTCTTGTTCCCTTTCTGGGAAGCGACTCACTTCCTTCTCATCATCCTTCCGCTGAGCTGGGGTCCTCCCTCATGCTCCCCAGAGGGTGCTCCCTCACCAGACATTAGGCTTCCCCTCAGCATGGGGGGATGGAATATGCAGACTAACGCCTGCCTGCTCTACCCCTGAGCCCCTCCACCAGCTCCAAGCTCCCCTCTCACAGCTGCTGTTTTGGGGAGCACCCCAGGCCTTCCGGGAAGCAGAGCACCCCCTCTTTCTTCCCTGCACCAGCTCGGGGCAGCTTCCTTCCCTTCTCCGAGAAAGAGCTGAAGGAGGGTCCAGGCCACCAGGACCATCAGGGGAGAAGCTTCCTGGCCCGAACAATGGGGTCGGGATGTCGCCTGCTGGCCTGCAGGGTGTGGGGGCCCAGAGTCGCTCCCCTGGGATTAGGGGATTGCAATGGCCTCGTGGGGCTCCCAGGGCAGCCTAGAGGGGTTACTGGTCCCCCCAGAAGCACCCAGCTCACTAGCCCCAACCTGCCTGGAATGGTGGTCCTCCCCGGGAACCCCAAATCTTTTATATAGGATCTAGGGGGGCCCCTGGCTGCTCAGTGACCTGGCCTCGGGGTGACGTTGCTGGGAGGTTGGTTAGTGGAGGAGCCCTGGGTCCTCCTGGCTCCCAGTTCCCAGTCCAGCCCACTGCCCTCCCTCCCCACCTCTGAAGCAGGGGTGCCCCCCAGTTCCGGGGCCCACTGAGGGGCTGGAGGGGGCAGAACAAGAGGGCTTTGAGGCGGCTATCTCCGGATGGAAGTGGGGAGATAAGGCCGCTTCTCACTTCTCGCTTTCCCGGCCGGCTGGGGCAGAGATAACCCGAAGGGAGTCGGGGTGCCTGGAACCCTCCTTGAGACGGGGCCACCCAGCTGCCCTGGTCCCCTGTGATCCACTATCGCAGAGTCTGGCCCGAAACCCGAGGCCGGGTGCGGAAGCAGTCAGACCTTGATAAGCTGTGGAGCTGGGGGACCAGGCGGCCGAGGAGCCCCACAGGTGGGTGACCTGAGCTGGGCACCTCTCCAGGCTGGGCAGCTGCTCCTTTCCCAGGTGCCTGGCACCTTCCCCCAGGACCCTTCCCTAGGACCTCCTCTGGGTCCCTCCCCAGGCCCTTCCCCAGACCCTACCCCAGACCCTCCTCAGTCTCTGCTGAGTTTCTTTAATTTTTCTTTCTTTTATTTATTTGTTTATTTATTTATTTAGGGTTGGGCCCACACCCGGCAGTGCTCAGGGCTTACTCCTAGCTCTGTGCTCAATAATCACTCCTGGCTGGCTCTGGAGACCCTAATGCATGCTGGGGATTGAACCTGAATCAGCCACATTCGAGGCAAATGCCCTTCCTGCTGTGCTATTGCTGACTTTTTCCCACAGCTGGACATGTGTATCCCCTTCTTCTTCAAGTCCTCTCTCCAGGATATGCCCAGGGGCTCAGTGACCACTGCGCACCACAGAACCCCAGGTTCCTTCCGCCAGTCTGACTGGGCTTCCCAAAACATAGCCACCCAGACTGGCCCCAGCATCCAGGATCAAGGGACTGAAACTGGAGCCTCAGAACAGAACAGAGTCTCTGCCTACAGTCCACAAGGCCCCCAGGGTCAGTCCCCCATCCTGCAGCAATCTTCTCCCACTGGCATCTCAGATCTGCTCACAGCAGAATAAAAGCACCAGAAAATGGGGCAATTGGGGCCTGAGCCATATCACAGCAGGGAGTGGGAAGGACATTTTCTTGCACGCTGCCAACCTAGGTTCGATCCCCGACATCCCATATGGTACCCCGAGCCTGCCAGGAGTGATTTCTGAGTGCAGAGCTAGGAATAACCTCTGAGTGCAGCCAGGTGTGGCCCAAAAGCTAAACAAACAGAAAAATGGGGCAACAGAGGCCAGATGGCTCAGAAGTGAAGAGTGAGGCAGGGTGGGGGACAGAACCCTTCTCGTCCCAGCCTCTCCCTTCCAATTCTGCCTCTTTCTGGTATGTGAAACCCCCACCTGGTCAGGAGCCCAGAGGGTTCTGTCCTCACCAGTACTCATGGGCATCTCTGAACACCAATTTCCTCCTTACAGTGGAGAACCAGGAGAACAAATGGCGGGAGCTGTCCCAAGACACCACCCTTTGAAAATGTTTGCCTTGCCCTTTTTCGTTTGTTTGTTTTTGGAACCACACCTGATGGTGCTCAGGGTTACTGCTGGCTTTGCATTTAGAAATAGCTCCTAGCAGGCTTGGTGACTTTATGGGATTCTGGAAATTGAAACCAGGTCCATCCTGGGTCTGCCTCATGCCTTACCGCTTGTACTATCTCTCCAGCCCCTTGCCTATGTTTTTCTCCCAGAATGTCCAGGTTGCATGTGGCCAACCTGGGTTCAATCTCCGGCATCCCATAGGTCCCTCAAGCACCACCAGGTGTGATTCCTGAGAGCAGAGCCCGGAGTAAGCCCAGAGCATTGCCGGGTGTGGCCCCCAAACCAACCCAAAGTAATTCAGGACAATTGGAACAGATCCAGGGAGGCCCTCATGGTTGACCAAGTGTCAGGGCCAAGTGTCCAGAGGTCAACAGGTCCAAGAACTAGAGCATCCAGATCATTAGTCAAACCTCTTTGATAAAGGACCCACAGGCAGTGGACACAATAGTACAGCAGGTCAGACCTTGCCTTGCACGTGACTGACCCAGATTCAACCCCCAGAACCCCAATGCATTCCCCTGAGCACTGCAGGAAGTAATCCCTGGGTATAGAGCCAGGAGTAAGCCCTGAGTACTGCCAGGGGTGACCCCAAAACCAATCAAACAAAACAGAGCTCCGTGGCTGGTTTTCAAACTGTGTCTTCAGGCACCTGGAGGACAGAAGACACTTTCAGTGGACAAAGGATGCTCCTGAGGTCCTGGGATCCCCTTCTTGCTCCGCCTTATATCCTTGCCTCCCTCTCGCCTTGGCCCACCCTGGACCAGGATCCTGGACAGGATGTGGAAGCCAAATGCAGGTAGGGAAGAGGAAGGCGTGGGGGGCTGCTGGCAGGAACCGCATCCCGGGGGGGAGATGGGAACTCCAGGTGCTCTCAGCCCAGCTTCCGCTCAGCCCAAGGAGCATCAGTGCTGCCTCCTGGGATGTGGGCGCCTGGCACAGAGCCCGGAGTCCTTCCGGGACATGGTGCCGGTATTTCCGCTTCCCCTCACAGGGGGAGACAGTCTGGAGCCTCCGACTCAGAGCCTGGGTCCCCAAGCTGGGACACTGACTAACAGCTTCCACACACATCCAGAGGTTGAAGGGAGGGTACCCTGGGCTCTGTCTGGGGCTCTACCTGTGTTGAAGCTGCAAAGCCCCCAACCACCCACCCCTGTTCTATTCTTGCTGCCAACCCCTAGAGGCCAGAGATGTGAGTAGGCAAGAGGGAGAGGTGGAGACTGTGGCTAAGAAGAACCTTTACTCCCTCACTTCATGTCAAAGGGGTGCAGGCCCTTAGTTCTAAATCATCACTAGTTGCCTGTGTTTTGTTTTGTTTTTCATGAGTCAGAAAGCTGGATTTCCTTCCATGTGAAAATTCTCCAGATTTGTGGGGAGAGGGGACTTTGGAGTTTGGGATATTTGGAATTTGGGGAGCAAAACTCATTCCCAAACAGATAGGGTTTCCTGAGTCCCCCAGCCTCTGCCTCTGTGTTTATGGCTGCTTCCCTCCTGGCTGGAGGGAGCAGTGGGTGGAACTGGACCAGGCACAGACTACAACCTGGGTCTCTCCAGATTCAGTGAAGGAAGATCCCTGCTGTGGATCTTTTGCTGAAATAAAGAAACAGATGAGGTAGCACAGTGCCTTGCACGCGACTGACCAGGTTCAATCCCCGGCATCCCAGACAGTCTTCAAACCTGTCAGAAGTAACCCTTGAAAGCCATCACTTGTGATCCCCAAAAATAATTAAAAAAAAAAGAAGGGGCTGGAGCGGTGGTGCAAGCAGTAAGGCATGTCTGCCTTGCCCAATGGACCATGGTTAGATCCCCAGCATCCCATCTGGTCCCCCAAGCCAGGAGCAATTTCTGAGCACAAAGCTAGGAGAAACCCCTGAGCATCACCGGGTGTGGCCCCAAAACCAAAAAAAAAAAAAAAAAAAAGATTAAGAAGAAGAAGCCGGGAGCCGGGTGGTGGCGCTGAAGGTAAGGTGCCTGCCTTACCGCTCTAGCCTTGGACGGACCGCGGTTCAATCCCCCGTGCCCCATATGGTCCCCCAGGCCAGGGGCGACTTCTGAGCGCATAGCCAGAAGTAACCCCTGAGCGTCACTGGATGTGACCCAAAAACCAAAAAAAAAAAAAAAAAAGAAGAAGAAGCCAAGAAGAAGCCAAGATGGGCTTCCGTCCTGGCAGGCAGAGAGAGCCCAGAGAAGGGTGTGCTGTCATTTTAGTTCAGCAGATATTGGAAAGAACCGAATCAGGTGCCCACGGGTAGAAAGGTGAGGAGCAAACCTTAGGCCGTCTCCTTGGAAGGCTCAGCAACAATGAACTGGCTGGCAGGGTGAGGCTCCTGCAGGCCCTTGGGCTGGTGGCCGTGACCTTGGCACCTTCGCCAACAGAACGTTGCCTGGTTTTGTCTTCATTTCCTTCTATTCCCTCTCCCCTCCACTCTTTGAATCTGGAATGTGAGAGGGGATTGATAAGAGTCTGCAGATCTAGGCCCAGCTCCCCAAATTCCAGAGAGTCTGGGCAGGTGTGCTGTGTACAGCTCGTTTACAGAGAAGGAAACTGAGTCATGTAAACAGGAGACTGGGGGCTGGCTTCCAGCTGGCTCTCCTTCCCCTCCTCTTTCTGCTCTGAAAAGCCCAATGTATCCATACCAGGCCCTACCGAGCCCCTGGGAGTCTCCAGGTTCCTAGAGAGTGAGGGATGCCTCCTGGCCCGGCAGCTGCACCCCTAAACACACAAACACACACACACACACACACACACACACACACACACACACACACACACACACACACACACACCTGCACCACCAGCTGGGCTCAGCCCACTGGACTCCTTCCGGAAATGGCTCACCCCAGGGCCACACAATATCCAGGTTGCAGCCAGAAGCCCCAAACCTCCGGCCCAGCTGGGGGTACACAGCCCCCCACCCTCAAACCTGTGTCTGGGAATCTGCAGGAAGCAACCCCTGAGAATGCCTGAGATTCCTCATAGCCAAAGCTCAGTGTGTGTAGCCAAAGGCGAGAGTGACCCTCATGGTGATCGACAAAGACCCTCCAGGTGAGACCTAAGCCTTCGTCCGAAGCAGGAAGATTCTAGAAGCAGGATCTCTGCTGTACCAAGGAGGACCAGGCCTGATGCAGCAGAGAAAAGAGACCTATAGGGGCCAGAGTGGTGGAGCAGTAGTAGGGCATCTGCCTTGCATGTGGCCAACCTAGGACGGACCATAGTTCAATCCCTGGCGACCCATATGGTCCCCCAAGCCAGGAGTGATTTCTGAGCAATAGTCAGGAGTAACCCCTGAGTATCATCAGGTGTGGCCCCCAAAAAGGGGGTGGGTACCCATAAATTCAGCCTCAATGAAGGGGTGAAGGGGGCTCAGCCAAACCAATGTGTGTGGGTGAATGTGAGAGTCAGTGTGTGTCTTGGTGTGAATATATGCGAATGTCTGAGTGTAAATATGTGTGTTAATGTGTGAATGTAATGTTATGTGTATGTAGCCTTCTGAACCCGCAGGAAGCCAGCTGGAGTCTGGAGGCCCCTGACGGATGGAATCGGCTCCTCCTGGTGGACCATGGGATGGAGACACTGCTGCCCCAAGTGGTCCCTCTGCCCACAGCCGCCTGGCTGTCCGGTGCCCCCTGCACTGACTCATGTGCACCAGCTGCCTGGTCGGAGGGCGGGGGTGAACCCCCAGAGCTGCCCTTATCAGGCTAATTGTCCAGTGCCCGCTGTGGGCAGGGCAGGGCCAGGCACCTCCCGTCCTGGCCCTGGCTGAGCCGCCTGCATGAGCTCATGGGCGCCCGGGCCAGGCCGGGCAGGGCAGGGCAGCAGGGTGTGGCCGTGAGGGAGGAGGGCAGGCTGGGGAGGGTGCCCTGCAGCACTGCCCACCACCCCTGCCCGCTGGGACACGACTCAACTCTGCTATTTTTAGTTCCCAAACAGAACTGGCAGGAGCTAGGAAGCAAGGCTGGGAAGCCTGGCTGCTGGGGAGGCCGCACCCTGGGACAGCCACACCCCTGCTCCCTGCAAACACCTGAGCACAATCTGTGAGCTCTGTAGGGCACAGAAGCAGAGACCACCACCACTACCCTCCATGCCCAGGACACATCCAGGACTTTGGACCTGCTTGCAAGTGTGTCCACAGACATGAAGGCCACTCTGTCCATCATCAACCCCAACTCCCAAACCACAATCTCGACTCTTGCTTTGGACATATTTTGCTTGTTTGGTGGAGGGGGGGCACACCAGACAGTGCTCAGGGATAACCCCTGCTCTACATTCAGAAATCGCTCCTGGCAGGCTCAGGGGACCATATGCAGGATGCCAGGTATCGAGCCCTAGTCAACAACATGCAAGACAAACATATTCTAGCCCAGTGGTCCTCAAACTACGACCCGCGGGCCACATATCGTATTTGTACCCGTTTTGTTTCTTCACATCAAAATAAGATGTATGCAGTGTGCATAGGAATTTGTTCGTAGTTTTTGTTTTTACTATAGTCTGGCCCTCCAATGGTCTGAGGGACAGTGAACTGGGCCCCTGTTTAAAAAGTTTGAGGATCCCTGCCTAGCCCCTTGCTTTGAACATTTCAATCACATTCTAACCCTTCTAATAAAGCTGTTAAGCACTCGAAGCCTGGCGCATTGACCACAAAGTGGGAAGGCTTTGCTGAGGAGTGGGTGCTGACAGAAATACAACAGAGGGACAGCTTTTCCTGGGGGTAGTCAGGGATAGCTTCTTGGAAGAGGAGGAGCAGCGAGCAGTGTCTGTGGGGCAGTGTCCACCCTTCGTGCTTGCTCTCTGGCACCTTCCACAGTCAGTACTGTTACCAGAGTGGATGAGGGAAGTGAGGGCCAGATTGGCCCTGCAGCCTGCCTGGGCTAACCCTCAGCCACGTGAGTAAACGAGATTTAGGGCACCTGACCTCTGTTGCTGGTTCCTGGCTGAGGTTCTGCTGAGGGGACTGTGGGTCCAGCAGATAGACTGAGAGTTCCACAAACAGTGTCTGAACGAGTCTATCCCTACCAAGCGCTCCCCTGCTCTGACAATGGCACTGCAGGTTTTAGAACTGAACAGCCGCCCTGGGACCCCAACAGAGCCTGTACAGAGCCCAGTGTCCTGGGACGAGATAGACGCCCCCACCACGAGGGTGTCAGACTCCCCTAGGGTGCTAAGGGCAACTCTGGGACCCAGAGCCCTCTTATATTTTTTTTATTTTATTTATTTTTGGGCCACACTCAACTCAGGGATTACTCCTGGCTCTGTGCTCAGAAATCGGTCCTGGCAGACTCGGTCCTGGAACCATATGGAAGGCTGGGGATCAAACCAGCCACAAGCAAGGCAAATGCCCTCCCCGCTGTGCTATCACTCCAGCACCCTCCCTCCACAGAGTCCTGCCTCCCAGCTCTCTGGAGGCTACTTGTCTGGGATCTGGCACCCACAGACATCATGGGATCCCAGGATCTGGCAAAAACCAGGACAGAAACCAGGAGCGATAGCACAACGAGTAGGGCTTTAGTTTTGCATGTGGCCGACCCTGGCTCGATCCCCCGCATCCCATAGGGTCCCACTGAACCTGCCAGGAGGATTTCTGAGCGCAGAGCCAGGAGGAACCCTTGAGCGCCGCCGGGTGTGGCCTAAAAACAAACAAAAAGGAAACCAGGACACCAGCCTCTGCTTCTGTTAGTGTTTGGGTGTCTGCTGGACCTCCCCACCTGAGTCCCCATTCCCAGTGGGGGCAGAGGAGGCCAGGAGCGGGGTTCAGGCACCAGGTGCACCAGAGCGAGCCCCCGCTCGGGTCTCAGTCATTAATTAATCCTCAGGCTCAAAGATTAACCACAGAGCCCAGCACGGTGGCTGCACCCCTGAGGAGGGCCCAGAGGAGGGTGACCCTTTCCCTAGCCCCTTCTCCCAGCCCCTGGGTCCTGTAGCAGCACCTGGGGGAGGGGGTGTAGAGAGGTTGCTCTGCTCCCCGTTCCTCTCCCGAGCTGCAAGCAAGGGGCTGGATCACAGTGTGAGGGTGCTGTGAGGCAAGAAAAAGCTCCAATGACAGACAAGGCCCGGGCTTGGTGCCAAGCTCTCCCCACAGCACTCATGGGGGTCGGTCGGTAACCTTAGGGGAGTCCCCTGCAACCCCCCCAGCCTGTTTCTTCATTAGTGAAGTAAGGGCCCTGATGGGTGGAGGGTCTCCAGCAGGCCCTATGTGCTGGTATCTCCCCCTACAAGTCCTCCAGGAGGACCCCCAGATCCCCTAGCAGCAGGCACTGTCTTCTGAAAGTGAGAGTCAAATTCAAGTTCAGTCTCTGCCCCAGGGAAGGAAAGTGGCCCTTTCTCTCTTCTTCTGGCCAAGTGGGGAAGGTGAGTCACTCGTTCCTCACCTGGGCTGATCCACACCTGCGCTGGGAGGCGGGCGGGGGGGTGGGGGGAGCAAACAGACCTAGAGCCAGCCAGACAGACAGACAGCCAGACGGACAGGTAGACTGAAGAAAAGGACAGATGGAGATGAGGCTCTTTTCAGGCCTGGCAGGCAGATTCCGGAAGGACCAACTGGAAGGAGGGGGTGGGAATTTCTCAGGGGATCCCCCCCCATGCCCCCAAGAGAAGGGAGGCCCTAAGTAAAAGCAGGAAGTGTCCCCTTCATAAAGAACCCCGAGTTGAGTCCCCCCAACAACACTGCTGGGAACTGGCCCTGCACCCCTTGCCCTCCCAAAGGCCCCTGAGGGTCAGTGAATGAACCAACTAGTGACTCAGGTCAGGAAAGGCTGGTGAGCTCATCCGACGTCGCCACCTGGGGGCTCGACTTGGCCTGTCTGGCCCCCGGGGTTTCCAGACAGGGGGTTCCCAGGGTGGAGCACCCCACTCCCCTCCCCAACAGGCTGCAGCTGGGCCACTGACTCAGAGCAATGGGACCCCAGCCACACTTTCCCTGTGCTCTGCAGGAAGGTAGACACTGTCCCTCACTGGGCCAGGAACTGGAGCTAAAGGACATCAGGATTCTGGAAGGATCTCTGAGACGGAAACCTCAGAGCAAAGCCTCTGCAGAAGCAAACAGCAAGGTCGGGAGCCAGACCCAGAGAGCCCATAGGGAAGGAGGGCTCTGGTCTTGCACGCAGCCCACTGGGTTCGATCCCTGCACCCCATAAAGTCCCCTGAACCCCAGCCAAGAGTGATCCCTGAGTGCAGAGCCAGGAGTCAGCCCTGAGCACAGCCAGGTATGGCCCAAACACAGATGCCCCCAAACAACTGAGGTTGGAGCTGTGACTGCCCTCCCCCAGCTGAGGACAAGGCAGGGTAGAAAGTTCTGGAATCTGGGACAGTCCACAGGGGGCTGGGCCGCAGGGCAGAGGGTAGGTCCTTCCTGATAGGCAGGGACGCCCCTTCATTTCAGGTGGCCTGAGAGATGTAAGGGTGAGCAGAGACCAATCCCATGGGCAAGGGGAGGGAAGGTAGAGGAAGTCTGCGTGCCAGCCCTGTTGTTCCTTCGAGGACCGGACGTGGGGGGGCCCAGGAATTCCCCACAGAACCCTTTTCTCCATCACCCCTACTCCGCCAGCCCAGGCTTAGCACCAGGTATGTGGCCAGGCCGGCTAGAGAGCCCCAGTGAGGGGGGGGGGGGGCAATGTGGTCGAATTCCCAGACGGGCCAGTGCATTCCTGCCGGGGTGCCCTGCCACCCACGCCACCCCACCCGCTCCCCACACACAGCGGCATTGTCTGCTCCCACACTTTGAGCCGCCACTCCTTCCAAGGTGGGGTCCCCATTCCCTCAGCACGTCCCCCCATAATGGGCAGCCCTGCCCATTTATCCTGGCCTGGGCAGGGACCAGAGATGGGGGTCCCTGTGCACAAGTCACACAGGACACCCTAGAACCACTCTCTGTGGAACACCCCTACTTGTTCCAACCCCTTTGCCGCAAGCCCCCAGGGTCTTGGGGGTGCTCCCGGCCTACCATGGACTGGACTGTCCAGCAAGGACCCCCAGCCCTGGTGGGAAAATCCCCAGTTAACCGGGCAGGAAGCTGCGAGGGGGACGGAGCTTGCCAAGGCCACCCAGGGTGGAAGCAGAGCAGAGCCTCAGCCCAGGTCAGATCTCGGCCAGCTCCACGCCCGCCCAGCAGCCAACAGCGCCCCACAGGGCTGGCCGTGGGCGGAGGGCGCAGAGGCTGGAGGGAAAGTGGGTTTCAATAAAGGGAGCCTCGAGGCAAGGCAGTGAGCACAGCACCAGGGGACACCAGGCAGGCTGGAGAGTCTGTCCCCAGAGTAAGGTTGGGATCTCCAACAGGGCAGAAAAAACAATTGAGGGGCCCAAGTGACAGTGCAAGCTGGGAGGGCGTTTGTTGTGCATGTGGCAGGCCTGGGTTTGATCCTCAGCATCCCATAGGGTCCCCCAAGCCCGCTAGGAGTGATTTCTGAGCACAGAGCCAGGATTAAGCAAGAGCATCAAAGGGTGTGGCACACGCGAACACACACACACACACACACACACACACACACACACGTACAAAGACTGAACAGTAGATGAGGGTTGGGGTTCAAGTTTGTTCTGCAATAAACTGGGACTCAAAGCACCCCCTAATATAACAGCCTCGGTGGTGACAAATTCTACTTGTCCAAGTAGAACAAACACAGCCACTCTGCAGGCCCCCCTCTTCCTTCTACCCTCCCCCTGGCATCCCTTATTCCCATCCCCTCCTTTCTCTTCTCTTGGGATCCCACAAATCACATAGTCTTCCCCTAAGTCTCTCTCAGAAGTAGGCTTGGTAGTTCATTGGACAGGGTCTGGAGCATTATTATCATTCATGGGAAATTTTTTTTTCATTTTTTGTTTTGTGGTTTTGGGCGATGCTCAGGGCTTACTCCTTGCTTATTCTGCACCCAGGGATCCCTCCTGGGGACTTTATGGGATCCTGGGGATCGAACCTAAGTCGGTCGCATGCAAGGCCAAATGCATTCACCCCTGTGCCCGGTCCGGCCCTAATGGGATATTATCTGGGCGAGATTCATCTACTCATCTGCTCTCAGGGACCGGAGAGATAGTCCAGCCATAGGGCATTTGCCTTGCATGCAGTTGATCCAGAACAAATGGTGGTCTGAATTCCAGCATCCCATATGGTCCCCCAAGCCTGCCAGGAGTGATTTCTGAGCACAGAGCCAGGAGTAACCCCTAAGAGCTGCCAAGTGTGACCCAAAAACCAGAAAAGAAGAAAAGTTCTGCTCTGGGACAGTGGGGAATCAGCGCATGCTTCCCCAGTTCCCTCCTGAGTCTGGGCTTGTGCTTTCTCTCTCAGGAATCCTTGAGAAAGAACCTCTCTTCCTTCAGCTGTTTGCTGTGGGAGGGGACCTGAAGTCAATAAAATAATCTGAGTGATAGGCCGGGGAGATAGCACAGCGGTAGGGTGTTAGTGGTTCAAATCCTAGCATCCCATTTGGTCCCCCAAGCCTGCCAGGAGCGAATTCTGAGCTCAGAGCCAGGAATAACCCCTGAGCGCTGCCGGATGTGACCCAAAACAAACAACAACAACAACAACAAAAAGTTCTGGGGCCAGCAAGGTGGCGCTAAAGCAAGCGCTAGCCAAGGAAGGACCTCGGTTTGATCCCCCAGTGTCCCATATGGTCCCCACAAGCCAGGGGCAATTTCTGAGCACTTAGCCAGGAGTAACCCCTGAGCATCAAATGGGTGTGGCCCAAAAAACAAAACAAACAAACAAAAAAAACAAGTTCTGATCTGACCACAGGGGTGGAGCAAGGCTGAGATGAGAGAGTGAGGACATAAACTTGTCTCTCTTGGGGCTGGGCGGTGACACCAGAGGTAAGGTGCCTGCCTTGCCTGCGCTAGCCTTGGAAGGACCGTGGTTCGATCCCCCGGTGTCCCATATGGTCCCCCAAGCCAGGAGCGACTTCTGAGCGCATAGCCAGGAGCAACCCCTGAGCGTCATTGGGTGTGGCCCAAAAACAAAAAAAATAAATAAAAATAAACTTGGCTCTTGGGGTCACTTCCCTGTGCTATCCGCTGGCCCCCTGCCACCCATCGATCTCTTCTCTACTTAGGGTTCATCCAAGACCCTCGCTCTGCCCCCAGCAACCCCTGCCTGTTCACTGGGCACACCGACCAAGTCAACTTGGGGTGCCCAACTCATACCCAAATGAAGGAGTCAATCACAGAAGACACCATGGTTGGCTGGGAGGTGTGCATTGCAGAAGTAACCCAGGAGGACTTCCTATAGGAAGTGGGCCCAGTGTGGGATGGAGGACACTGAGGATGGGAAAGCACCCAGCTGAGGTCATCATCTCACCCCACCAGTGACATCACAGACCGAAGGATGGGGTGATGGGCAGCTGCAGACTAGTCACCTGTGTCCCTGGCAGCACCCCCAATCCCAACACTCCCCTTGTGACTCAGAAGCCAGAGGTTCCAGGGCTGGAGAGATAGCATGGTGGTAAGACATTTGCCTTTCATGCAGAAGGACGGTGGTTCGAATCCCAGCATCCCATATGGTCCCCTGAGCCTGCCGGGGGCGATTTCTGAGCATAGAGCCAGGGGGAACCTCTGAACGCTGCCGGGTATGACCCCCAAAAAAAAAAAAAAAAAGCCAGAGGTTCCTGAGGGAGAAGGATCCAACACTCAGGGCAGGTGCCTCATTTTACGGTGGGGGAAACTGAGGCTTCTCCTGAGGGCAGGTGGAAGGCAGGACAGGGTGAACCGTCCGTCAGCTCCCTGCCCATCAGAGTCATGGGCTGTAGCCCTTGAACCAGCTGTGGGACACATTTGGGTGGCAGCAAATGGGGCCTCCACTTCAAAGTGGGGTGCTCCCTGGAGCAGTAGTGAGCAGCACTGGACAGGCACCCCCAGAATTGGCCCTGAAGACTGTCTTCTCCTGTGCAGATGCCCTTCCTTCAGTCTCTTTTGTCTGACAACATCCAGGGCCTTCAGAAAAGGTTCTTGGTTCCTACTAGACTATATTAAATATTAAACGTTAAAGTCTATTAATTAATAAGCCTATATTATGTATTAAAAATTAAAGTCTGGGGGCCCGGGAGATAGCATGGAGGTAAGGCATTTGCCTTTCATGCAAAAGGTCATCGGTTCGAATCCCGGCGCCCCATGTGGTCCCCCGTGCCTGCCAGGAGCAATTTCTGAGCATGGAGCCAGGAGTAACCCCCGAGCACTGCCGGGTGTGACCCAAAAAAAACCAAAAAAAAAAAAAAAAAAAAAAATTAAAGTCTGG
>PVKC010029124.1:0-15213 GCA_004027635.1 Crocidura indochinensis
CTTACTTCCTAAATATTACCTGTGTTTCTCTCTTCCTTACCCAAAATATATACAAAATTCCTTTCCATCCTCAGCACCTGGTCTTTTTAAGATGCAAAATTTTCAGCTAGCCATTCATTGTCCTTCCTCAACTCTGGTTTCTCTACCTGTCACTTCATATGCTAATTCTAGCTTTAATCTCAGTGATTCAACCCCTTTTTTTTTCTTCCTGGCTATGCCTCACTTGCATTCCAGAGTTTACTTTATAAGACTGAGCTGAATTTAATAAAATTTGTCCTAGCTCCATTTTCACGTGTGGTCCCCACATGCAACTGTGTGGTCTTCTCATTTCTACATTAATATTTTCTGTTAGCAAATCTTCCCGTGTCTCGCTCTCTCCCGTGTCAGGTTATGAAAACCCACGTAGCAAATATTAATAGTTACAGACATTAGCCGTCTGTAACAATATATATATCAATGTTTACAGTAGTTACAATAATATTCTTATGATATATTTAATTACCACATTAATATATAAGAAACTTGCTTTTTACTAAAACACTGATTAAAGACATTAGCGAATACTCAAATTAATATGAAGGTAGTATTACTATGAAGCTACATATGAAATTCCTTAGGGAAGCATCACAGCTGAAAAATCTTTTTGTTTCATTTGCTTTATTAAAGAACACCTGTCACATAGTTGACATATTTTATTTTTCCTAAAAATTGTAAAAACACTTGTTTACAGATAACTGAGAGCAAAATTATTTTTAAAAGAATCAAAACAAGGGGCCAGGCGGTGGAGCTGGAGATAAGGTGCCTGCGCTAACCTAGGATGGACCGCGGTTCGATCCCCCAGTTCCCCATATGGTCCCCCGGGCCTGCCAGGAGCGACTTCTGAGCGAATAGCCAGGAGTAATCCCTGAGCGTCACCAGGTGTGACCCAAAAACCAAAAAAAAAAAAAAAAAGAATCAAAAAAAGAAAAAAGAAGAAGTATTGAACATTAAATAATTTCAGCCACTAAATGGTGAATGAGGATAACCTGTTTTTAACAAAAATGAAGTTTCCACCAGCCATGAATGCAGCCATGGGAGCTCAAGAGTTCAAAACACATTGCTGATATTGAGGCTTTTGTGGGGTGTGCTTTGGCTGTCAGGTCTACTGGAAGTATGAAAGGGTGGGAGGATGGTGCTTGCACTCATTCCAAATAAATCATGGTGGCAGCAGAAATGCCAGCTTACCTGGAGTTTTGTCAGACTGGTGTCACTGCAGAGTCATAGAGAGTGGTGAAGTAAGGTCATAGGCAAAGTGGTGATTAATGATGATGGGTGCAGCAGACATGACTTCAGAAGGGTGAGGACTTGGCCCACTCTTTCCTCCTGAGATTGTCAGCTTTCAGCTCCATGGTTGGTGTACCCATGATTTTATAAAGAATTTTACAAATAAATAAAGCCATTATGGTATCTAATTTAAAATTATATCATTTCATTTTAATTATCAAAATATAATACTGGTATATAAACAGGAATGTAGACAAATGGAACTAGCAGAGAGCTCAGAAATAAATCCATACATACATATATATGTATATATACACATATACATATATACATATATATATACTATTTAGTGATCTTTAGTAAATGTGTCCAAAGTATACAATGTGAAAGAATATTTAGTAAACAGAATTGATAGTTCTGGATAACTACATGTAGAAGAATGTAATTGAATCCTCATTTTATTTTTTGTTTGTTTGTTTTTTGGGCCACACCCAGTGACACTCAGGGGTTACTCCTGGCTATTTGCTCAGAAATCACTCCTGGCTTGGGGGGACCATATGGGACACTGGGGGATAGAACAGCAGTTTGTCCTAGGCTAGCACTGACTAAGCAGATGCCTTACCTCTAGCACCACCACTCCGGCCCTTGAATCCTCATTTTATACCATACAGAAGAGTCAACTTGAAATAAGCTGGAGAGAAGTGGACACTATGGTGGTGAGTGGAATGTTGGAATGTCACATTCATGAAATTATATCATTAACAATTCTTATTGTATGCTTGTCTCAGAAACAGACGAGAGGGAGTGGTAGGAGAAAAATTGGGGAACATTGAAAGTGTGGCAGAAAATGTGCACTGTTGAATGATGGTATATATTTTATGATTGAAACTCAATCATAAACTATTTTATAACACAACATTTAAATAAAGTAATTGTAAAAGTATTTATTGTAAATTTCAATGCCTAAAATAAAACATTAAAATAGAGTACTGTAATATTTGATAACATACACAATTAAAAACTTAATGTAAGATCTGAAGTCATAAAACTCCTACAAGAAAACTTAGGGGACAAGAATCTTTTAGCTAGTTGACATTGCTTTTGTAATTATTTTTGCTATTTTATAAAATATCAAACAGTATATTTATTTTAAATAAAACAAGTTAATATATATTAAATAATTTCTTTATTTGAGCACCATGCCTATAAAACAGATTCATAGTTGTCTTATATTAAAATGTTTCTACATAGAAAATTACAATAACAAAAAGACATCTAAGTAAACTGGGCAAAATATTGCAATTGATATATCAACTAGTGACCTGGTATCAAAAATATATGTAAATACCTCGTTAATTCAGTAAGTAAAAAACTACTCTGATTTGTTTTTATTAATCAACTTATCTAATTTTGGGAGGCCATTCTCCTGGTTCTTCACTCAGAGATCACTTCTGGCAAGATTCAGGATTCAAACCTGGCTCAGTCACTGTACTATCTGGCCCTGATACTCTGATTTTTATTAATTCATAGTATCAATGAGCAAAATGCACCCCCCAAAATTATAGAACAAAGTTGTTTTTTTTTTCTTTCCTTCTTTTTTTTGATGTTTGGTTTTTGGGCCACATTGGTGACACTCAGGAGTTATTTTTGTTGTTGTTTAATATTTGGAAGTAAATGGGTACAATGAGAAGTATTGTTAGTCCAAAGAAATAGATTGGTTTACTTAGTGCTAGTATATATGTCAATAAATTAATTTTAATTTATAGTAAAATTTGCTTTATACATTGTTTGATACTTGCAGTATACATGCAATGACCATACCAATATTTTATTTTGTTTTGGGTTGTAGGGCCAAAGCTGATAGTACACAGGATTTATTCCTCACTTTGCATCTGCAGTGATGGGAATTTAACCATTGCTTTATCTGCAAAGTACTATCTCTCCAGTCTCTGACTAGTTCAGTATCAAATATCTAGTTGTAAGATATTGAAAATCGGGACCAGAGCAGTGGCACAAAGGGTAAGACGTCTGCCTTGCCCACGCTAACCTAGGATGGATGGTGGTTCAATTCTCTGGAGTCCCATATGGTCCTCCAAGCCAGGAGCGATTTCCGAGTGCATAACCAGGAGTAACCACTGAGCATCACTAGGTGTGGTTTTTGAACAAAAAAAAAAAGGTATTGGAATTAATGAAAAATGACTAAACTATGGGCTAATTACTATCAATAGAAAATGGCGTGACATAAAATGTGGACTGAATATGTCTTCTGTTAGTCCACTAAAACCTGGTGTACCACATGCATAGTCAGATGTATATGAGAATAGGCTCCCAGAAACCACCCATTACTGCTTTACTTCAACACTGTAGCTACTGTCTAGAACTAGTGACTGTATACCCACTTCACTGCCCACTTCACAACATCTGTTGGGAACCAATCAAGATGTAGAAACAACCCAAGGGCCCAATGACAAAAGAATGAATATGGAGGAGAAAAATACCTAAGTACAACAGAATGCATTTGGTCATTGAAAAGACTAAATCTTGACTTTTACTACAACATTGATTGAACTGAGAGGACCATGAGTTCTATGAGTTAGACAGAGAAGTACAAATACTAGATGATTTCACTCACATTCGTTTTATTGGAAATAAATGAAAGAAGAAATAGTATACAATGGAAACACTCAAAGGATAAGTACCTAAAGTAGGAGGAGTAAATTAAAAGGTTGCACTTTGATGGTGGATGTGGTATTTTATCATTGCATTCTTAATATATAGACATAAGCAATCTTATGAACAAACATTATCTCAAATTTTAAAAACCTAAAAAGATAGTGAAAGGTAAAATAATATAGCTGAGGTGAATTTTTAGTCAAGTATATTTATATAATGAGGTGTGAATCAAAAACAAGGATGAGCTGAATTTCGGAAAAGGAGTGGGGTTCTAGGATAAATACAGGAAAACTAGTTTGGAAGTAGAGGAAATAAATTCTCAATTTTGCAGCTGAAGAAGTATGTAAAATCAACACAGAAAGAAAAACAATAGTGGAAGGGGCCATAAAATTGTCAGGTCAGAACAGAAATACAATTTGCCCAGTCATTTTATATTTTATTGGATTAGGTGTGCTTAATAAATACAGTTCTCAAGTTCTCGTTTTCTGTATGATTGTTTGATATGCTGTAATTTTAAACCAGTTTTATAGGTCAAAGGAAACATTAAGTATTTACTAACCAAAGAAGCATCAAGACTCTCCTATATGCATTAAAACTAATCATAGATTTCATTCTGGGCCTAACAAAGAACAATGCTCTTTTATATAAGTGAAACCAAGAAGACATCATGAGCATGTCACTGTGTATTTTATTCCACACCTCTAAAGACACTGAGTTTTTTGTTTCCCAAATCACAGAATCTGCAAAGTAACTTGCTTCTACTTGTAAATGAGTTTATTTACAATTCAGTTATATAGAAATCTGCTATTGACTACAATATTGAGATAAGAAACTGGAGATTTCAATTTAATGCAGTGTCATTTGTTTATCTTTGCTTCCACTAGCTTGACCATTGGTGTTTCATCTTTGAACATGCCTTTAGCTTCAATGTCATGAAGTATTTTGCCTTTGCTTTCCTCTGTGTACCTTATGGTTTCAGATCTGATATTAAGATATTTTGTCCATTTTTATTTTATCTTTGTGCATGGTTCTAAGAAGACTGAGTTTATTTTTTGCATGTATTTTGCCTGTTCTCCCAAAGCCTCTTATTGAAGAATCTTTTAACTACACTTTATATTTCTTGCTACCTTATCAGAAAGTATTTGTAAACTTGTTGGTCCATCTCTGGATATTCAAGTCTATTCCATTGATCTGAGGGTCTTTCTTTATTCCAGTACCAAGTGGAATTCTACTATAGAATACAGTTTAAAGTTGGAGAAAGTGATTCCTCCCATTTTTTTTGCCAAGGATAGATTTAGCTAATTGTGGGCATTGATATCTCCATATAAATGTCATGAGTGTCTGATCCAGTTCTTTGAAAAATGTCATGGGAAATTTTATAGTAATTGTAGAAATTGCATTAAATCTATATAATGCTTTGGGAAATATTGGCATTTTAAAGTTTATACTCCAATTCAGAGTATGTGACTCCATTTCATTGTGTCCTCTTATATTTTTTGAAAGTGTTTTATAGTTTTTTTATATAGCTCTTCTACCTCTTTATGTTGACTTCAAGGTACTTGATTTTCTGAGTCATAATAGTAAATGCTATTTTTAAACATCATTTCTTCCCTTGTGTATAGAAAGCCATGTATTTTTGCATAATAACTTTGTAGTCTGCTACTTATTTATACAATTCTATTGTTTCTAGCTTTTTAATTGATTTTTTAGGATTTTATATACAATATCAGGTCATCTGAAATAATGAGAGCTTCACTTCTTCCTTTCATATATGGATACTTTTAAATGTATTTTTCTTGCCTAATTGCTATGACAAGTACTTTCAGAACTATATTGATAAAAGTGGCAAGAGGGAGCAACCTTGCCTTGTATCAGATCTTAGCGTAAAGGCTTCTAGTTTTTCCCAATTGAGCATAATGTGTGAATTCTGCATTTTAAAGGAAATCGTTACTCAGATACAAAAATCACTCAAATAAGGGGTAAATATCTAAGATATACAAGGCACTGGTAGAACATTATAATAAAAAATCTAACCCCATAAAAATCTGGGAGAAGAAATGATCAGACATTTCCTCAAGTAAATAAAGATGCCAATAGGCACATGAAAAAATGTTCCACATCAGTAATCATCAGGGAGATACAAATTAAAACAATCATTATATATTATCTCACATCATAGAGCCTAGCACACATCACACACACACACACACACACACACACACACACACACACACAAACAAACAGCCTTGCTGGCATAGATGCAGGGAGGAAGGGACACTCTTTTTCTTTTTGGGGTGGTGTCACACCCGGCGGTGCTCAGGGGTTACTCCTGGCTGTCTGCTCAGAAATAGCTCCTGGCAGGCACGGGGGACCATATGGGACACCGGGATTCGAACCAATCATCTTTGGTCCTGGATCCACTACTTGCAAGGCAAACGCCACTGTGCTATCTCTCCGGGCCCAGAAAGGGACTCTCATTCACTGCTGGTGGGAATGTAGTCTAGTCCAGCCTTTTTGAAAAACACTATGGACATTACTCAAAAAGCTAGCAATTGAGTTTCTATATGATCCAGCAATACCATTTCTAGGAATATACCCCAGGAATATTAAAAACATTATACAAAAATGCCCTTTGTAATGCTATGTTTAGCATAGCACTATTCACCATAGCCAGAATCTAGAAACAACCCAGGTGCCTGACAACAGATGACTGACTAAAGAAATTGTAGTATATCTACACAATAGAATACTTTGCAGCTGTTAGAAAACATAAAGTTATGAAATTCACCTGTACATGGATGGATATGGAAATTATTGTGCTGAGTGAAGTTAGCCAGAGGGAAAAGGATAGACAAAAAATATCACTCATTTGTGGTATGTAAGAAAAACAAGAGATAATCTGGTGACAATAACCAGACACAATAGAGATAAAAGTCAGGAAGTCCAGCCCAAAGTAGGAAGCAGTGAGTGCAGTTGGAGTAGAGAAGAGTTTACTAGGACAATAATAATTGCAACTGATCACTGAACAAGAACTCGGTGCTGAAAGAGGAGAAAGTGCCATGAATGCAACTCTTCATTAACAATAGAGCAAACCACAGTATCAAAAGATAGAGATAAAGAGACAGAGAGAGAGAAGCTAATTGCCCGCTCTAAAGACAGGAGGGGATGGGTGATGGGAGGATGAGAAAGGAACAGGAGATATCGATAGCAGGAAGTGCACTGGTGCAGATGGTGTACATTGCATAACTTAAATCCAACAAGGAACCATTTTGTAGGCACAGTGATTAAAGAAATTAATAATAAAAAATAAACTGAGTATTTCACAAATAGATTGAGTGGTACTATAATTAAAATAAATCTGCAGGATAGTAGACTAAAAAGAAAAAAAGACAGATGAAGTGTTCATTGTGTGTTTAGTGGAATTATTTGGTTTTCAATAAATCTTATCATTACCTTTGTGTGTGTTTGACAACCTATGTCTTCACCATCCTTTTTTCTGTATCATTAAATCACCTTTTCTCCTTACATGCATGTAATTCAGTAGCCAGGTAATATATTTTCTCCAAGTATATAAAATCCTGGCGACATAGGAATTAGACATAAATGAATATTTTCTTTAGATTTGGGTAATATTAGCAATTAGCAACTTAAGTCAGGTGTATAATAATGATAAGAATTTATTGAATTAATTAATTATAAAAATATTGATCACTTGTCTGCATAGATTTTGTGTACGTACCTGTACAGATATGTTTCTAGTGATTATTAGGGAGAGGGCATTGTATCAGGTGATTCTTAAGGCATACTCCTAGATCTTTTCTCAAAGGTTGCTCCTGGTGGAGGTTGGACTAGAGTTACCTGCATGAAAGGAGAGCATCTTTTTTTGTTTTGTTTTTGTTTTGGGACCACACCCAGTGACATTCCTGGTAATGACCTCAGAAATCGCTCCTGGCTTGGGGGACTATGGGGATCAAACCTCTGTCTGTCCTAGGCTAGTTCAGGCAAGGCAGATGCCTTACTGCTTGCACCACCGCTCCGGCCCCAAGGCAAGCAACTTAACTTCTTATGCTGATATTGTCTAGTCTTTCAATATAAAGATAATTCCAGTTCTGTGGAAACAAATCTTAAATGTACCCATTCACTTGAACGAGAATTAAGTTCCATTGGTGTTCATGATTGAGCTTCAGTCATACAATGTTTGAGCACTCATTCCTTCAGCATTGTTCACTGCCCTCCCCCATATCGTCAGTTTCCACCTTCCCCTACCATAGCCACAGTTTAGATAAAGCTGGAAAACAGTAGGCCTGCTGTAGAATGTCCCCAGCATGACTAACTGATACCAGGTCTTAAAGAAAGATCTCTTTCCTGACAAGTAGTTGTGGTATATCTCAATCTTAGTTTATTAATAGTTGCAAATATTTATTTGGTCTAAATATGAATATCCCTTCTGCTGTGCTAAGTATGTATATATTTTAGCATTTGCCCTTTTACCTGGAAAACTTAGCATCAAGGGTAACGTACTGATTAACTAGTAGTTATTTAGTTAGTTCAATAACAGTTTGTTATTGATCAAATGTCCTATGACTTATTGCTCTGCTGCTCTGTCCTCTCAGATTAAAGGAATGTTTGTTTTGTTGCATAAGGGACTCCTAGTGAATTTCTAAAAGATAAAATTTTTTATCTAGGAAATAGCATCCAAGGTTTGGCCTGGAAGTAACAGTAGGTTTTTAAGAAAGCTTTTCCCAGGTAAAGGTTTGCTCTTTTAATTAAGCTTATCTGTTTAGTCAGACTTTGCCCCCTTTACTAAAACCTGACTTTTAGTAATATTTTAGAGGAGACAGAAAATTGGGTTACTTGTTAAAGCCCTAAAAGTAAAATCCTGTTCCTTTAGAAGAAAGGAACCCTGATAGGAACACCTGACATGTTGCTGGTCTTTAAATTTACACTGGAATTGACACCCAAGGTCTGGCATGGGAGGAAGAACTTTAAATGTTAAAATTTGCCCCTTTTGATCCCAGGGAATCTCTGAGTTATACAGAGACTCCTCTATGTCTTTTGATTGAAGCTAATCTTTCAGAAGGTTTGTAACCCACTGTATAGGCATGTGCATTGTTTTGAAGAAAGTCATAGATCAAAGATTATGTACTGTTAAGCTTTGGTTAATAAGAAAGTATATATTTAACTCTGCAGAAAAACAAATGTGAGATTTTTTTACATAACACAAAAATATGACCTCCAAAAATCTTGCTTAAATAGCCCTGTAATCTTCAATAATCCAGAATTCAGATTCACAGTATTTTCTCAGTGTCTGGACTAAGCCTGCCATTATACTATCACACCCCAGCCTATCTCTATGGCAGGCATTTCTTTTTTTATTTTTAAATACTTTGTTTTGCAATACTGTTACTGCAAAGGTATCACACATAGCATTTTACTTTCTTTCAGCACACAGATTAGTTCCCACTATCATTGTCACATGGTTCCTTCTTGACCTAATGTCCTTTTTTACATTGTGGCAAGTTTTCTACTAAGGACCATTCCATCTGGTCTTTATTTCTACTGTCCAAGTATTCTTCTCCTACTATATTTCTTTATATCTTACAGGTGAATTCTGATTATCCTTTCTGTCCATCTTCTTCAGACTCATTTCACTCAGTATAATACTCTCCATGTTGATCCATGTATAGAAAAATTAACTTAATTTTTCTAACAACTACATTGTCATCCATTGTATAGATGTACTTACCTTAGCTTCTTTATCCACTCCTCTGTACTTGGAAACTGGATTGTTTGTAGATCTTGGCTATTGTGAATAGTGCTCCAATGAACACAGGAGTGCTGTTTTGTATTTTGGAGCCCTTATGTCATTATTCATGGATAAAATTTGCTAAGTTTTGGAATCCAATTCCTAGTTATTTGGGGAATGTCAACATTGTTTTGCAAAGGGCTGTACTAATTTAAATTCCCACCAGCAGTGAATCCCTTATCCTCTACTTTGATGCCAACACTGACTGTTACTGTTCTTTGTGATGAATACTAATCTCTTTGGTGTCTGGTTATATTTCATTGTCATTTTAATTTGCATTTCTCTAATGATTAGACTATTTTATGCTTATGTTTCCTTATAACACTGATTTTATTTAGAAAAATAAAACAGGGGCAGAAGTGTTAATCCGCTATGAACGCACTTGCCTTATATACTGTCTACCCAGATTCAAACCCTGTCACCAAATATAGTACACTAGCCCCATCAGGAGAGATCCTTGAATATAGAACCAGAAGTAAGCTCTGAGATCTACTGTGTCTGATACAGAAAAAAACTAAAAGCAATTTAGAAGCATCAATTATTTGAAAAGAAAATTACTGCTGGCAAATAAATGTAGTGACATATAAGCAATGGCTTTATAATTTTCAATATTTGATTATTAAACTATTGACAAATATACTATTATATCAGCTATATCTGTTTCTCTTTCAGAGAATTCAAATTTAATTCAATAATCGTTTGAATGCTTATATAAAAATTTTACTTCAAACAAAATAATGACCTTGCATAAAAAGATTCATCCTTTATAAACTATTATTAACTTATATGTTCTTTTTTCCAGGTGAGGTTCTTCCAAGCTGTCCTCAGGGAACCTGGGAGCCACACCTGGAAATTTTGAGTCAACATGGTGATTCACTACAGGGACCAAGGATGCCTCTGTGCTGCCTGGACCCAGCAATACTGAAATGACCTCAAGAAACCTGGCAATTCTAGCAGTGCTGGAAAACCTCAAAGAACATACCTACTGATGTTTGGAGAAAAAATATAATGTCAGGAATGAAACAAAGGTATAAAAATTGTTAATTATATATACTAAACTTTATTATTTTCCAGATCCTTGGCCCACCTTATCAGTTTTTATAATGAACAAATCTCTTATGTCAATTTTCTTAGCATATTTTCCCTCTGAATTGCCTCCATAACTTTTCTATTTTAGTGTCAGTTTTCAAAAGCATATGCATTAAATAAAGCAAACTACTTTAAATCCTATTCAGATGGGTAAGGTGAATTTTGAGTAAATATAATAATAACCATTTGGGGCTTGATTTTAAAAAGTGTTAGAACTTATCAGTATAAGAACCCAGTTTTATTGATATTAATTTTTTTCTTTATGTCACAAATACAGGCTTAATCTTGTCTCTAATAAAACCAATTCACTACCCAAGGATACTTCTGATCAGTACAATGTTTATAAAATGACACACCATGATCAAAAATTAATGCAAAGGAATGGAGCACATGCTTTGCATGTACAAGACTGGCATCTGATTCCTGACAGCATATGTGTGTCACTAAGAATCACCCCTGAGCACTAACCCAGGAATAACTCAGAGCACTGACGAGTATGGTGAGAAATAAACAAACAAAAACTGATCCAACAGACTTTATTGAATTACTTATTTTAATACTGATAAATTGCTTTGTGTAAGGAAAAAGTATGTTTAAGTGCAAATTTAAGTTAGAACAAAATGGGATAGGGGATGGAGCAATAATGCATCAATAGGGCATTTGCCTTGCACTTGGCGACCTGGGATGAACCTGTGTTTGATTTCCAGCATTAAACTAACAATGGGAAAACTTTTGATTACCATTTTAATTTCCTCAATAGTCGTGGGTCTCTTGAGATATGCTGGATCATCCTGATTCAACTGTGGATGATTTTAAGAATCCAAGAATTTATCCATTACTTCAGGTTCTCATGTTTTATAACATAGTTTCTCAGAGTAGTTTCTGATTACCTTTTGAATCTCTGTAGTAACTGTAGTGATATCCCCTTTTATTTCTAATTCAGTTATTAAGTTTCTCTTTCCCTTTGTGAGTTTTGCTAATAGTTTATCAATATCATTTACTTTTTCAAAGAGCCAACTTTTACTTTTGTTGCTATTTTGAAAAAAATTTTTTTGGACTTCCACTTCTTTGATTTCTGCTCTAAACTTTATTTCCTTCTGCCTACCTAATTTTGGCTCCTTTTGTTGATTATTTTCTAATTTTATAGGCAGTGTTATTAAGTTATTTATGTTGGCCCCTCCCTCCTGATATATGCATTCAAATCTATAAATTTTCCCCTAAGTACCATTTCTTGCTGTGTCCCACAAATTCTGATAATTAGTGGTTCATTCACATTTGTTGCCAGGATGTTTTTTTGGTTTCCTCTCTTATTTCATCTCTGATTCACAAGTCGTTCAGTAGTGAGCTTTTTAATTTCCAGGTGTTGAAGTTTTTCTTCTGTGTCCCTTTGTAGTTCACTTCTAATTTCAATGCATTTTTATCTGCGAAGGTAGTTTGTACAATTTATAGCCTCTTGATTTTATGGAGGTATGTTTTATGGTCTATACCAGAATGTGGTCTATCGTGGAAAATGACTCATGTGCATTGGAAAAGAATGTGTATGCAGTCTTTTATATATATTTGTAGGGACTCCATCCCCGCTTTCTTCCATTTATCCTTTCAGAGCTAATATATTCTTGTTGGGTTTCAACCTGGTTGACCTATCAAGGGGTGACAGGGCAGTGTTGAGGTCTTCCACTATTATTGTGTAGCTCTTGATGTCTTTTAGATTTATCAACAATTGTTTTAAATTTTTTGCTGGTCCTTCATTGGGTTCATATATGTTTAGGAGTGTGATTTATTCCTGTTGTACATATCCTTGATTATGACAAAATGTCCATCTTTGATCCTTATAAATTTTCTAAGTCTAAAGTTTGTGCAATCTGATATTAGTATGGCCACTCCAGCTTTTTTTAAGGGAGTTTATTGCTTGGATGATTGTCCTCCAACCTTTGAGTTTGAGTCTATGTTTGTTCTGATTATTCAGATGTGTTTCTTGTAGGCAGAAAAACGTTGTACTCAGCTATTTGATCCATTTTGCCATTCTGTGTCTCTCAACTGCTGCATGCAGTCCATTTACATTAAGAGAGATAATTGTCATGGGATTTAGTCTCATATTTATGTAAGAATTTGGTTGTCTTATGCACAAATAATGATGAAGAATAAATAAACATTGAGGAGGGAAGATTTGGGACATTGGTGATGAGAATGTTGTACTGGTGAAGGGGGGTGTTCTTTACGTGACTGAAACCCAACTAACTACAATCATATTTGTAATCAAGGTGTTTAAATAAATATATTAATTTTAAAAAATCCCATTCACATTAGTGCCACAGAAACTCAAATACCTTGGAGTAAAATTAACAAAGTGGTGAAGGACCTATACAATTAAAACTACAAAACATTGCTTCAAGCAATAAAAGAGGACACAAGAAATGGAGTCATGTACCTTTTTCATACCCTTTTTGGGAGGATTAACATAACTAATATGGCAATACTCCCCCAAAGCATTGTATAGATTTTTTTTGTCACATCTGGCTGTACTCAGGGGTTACTCTTTGCTCTGCTCTCTGAAACCACTGCTGGCAGTCACAGGGGACTATATGGGATGCTGGGCTTGACCCACAGTGTATCCTAAATCAGCTGTGTGCAAGACAAACACCCTACATCTGTGCTATCTCTTCGGCCCAGCATTCTATAGATTTAATGCAATTCGTCTAAATATGCCTATGACATTCTTCAAATAAGTGGATCAAACACTCTTGAAATTCATTTGGAACAACCAACACCCATGAATAACTAAAGGAACCCTGAGGAAAAAGAAGATGGGAGGCATCACTTTTACAACTTTAAATTGTACTGAAAATCAATAGTTATTAAAACAGCATGGCATTTTTCCCACTCTGAAAATGTGTCATGTGGATCCAACTAAGACGCCATGTGATAGAACAGCTACTGTGCAGCCCAGAACCCCAGATCCCAGACATGAAACAGACACAGGTTCCAGCAACAACACCAGGAACCAAACTCCTCCTTCAGAAAACTCCGAATATCATCCTGGCATCAACTTGCACCAGTTGTAGCATGACATCCTGACATAAGAAAATAGCAACAATTTGAGCTAAGAGATGGCTGCCCTATCTCATCACCTAACAGTATGATGCAATCAGGAGACATTTCATCCTTTGCCCTAAGCAAAAACCAAAATCGCCATTTACAGAAGACTGATTTTGACAAACATGGACTAGATAGAACCTATGAAGAGATTAATGAGGAAGTTCCTAGATGAGGCTTTGTTATAGGATTTCTACAAAAACCTAGATCTCTAATCCCAGAGGTCTGACTTTGACAACTGCGACTGAGCAGAACTTCTGGAACCATGTTGAAAGGCTATATCCTAGGCTCTTTCCTAGGATTTGCTCAAAAACCAAGACCACTAACCACTGAAGACTGATTACAACAACAGTGATGGAACAGAACTCCTAGAACTATAAAGAAAAGCTCCCCTAACCCCTATAACCTAAGCAAATAACAAGATCTTCACATACAGAGGTAGGATGTCATCACCCACACCTGAGCAGAAAGTTCTCTGGCACCATAGAAAGACCTTGGGCTGTGTAAATGAGTGAGTAGGGAGCCTGAAGTTGTTCCCATGTTAGTATGCTTCAAGGGTGGAGAAGCCCTGTATTTCTTAGGCCAAGGGAATTTCTGTTCTAATTTCCCCCAATATTTACTGGGCCTATGCAACAAAAAAAAATAATTAAAAAAAGGAAGAAGTAACACAACCCTTTTCAAAGTCACTGGTCTAATTTTTTTTTGTTTTTGTTTGTTATTTTGTTTGTTTCTTCATAGCTTTTGGTTTTTGGTTTATTCTTTTTATTCTTTTTGTATTTTTGTTGTTACTCCCTTATTTTTTTGTCTTGTCTTGTCTTGTTTTATTTTGCTACCTTTTGCTTCTTTTTTCCCTTTTTCCTTTCTTCTTCTAAATGGATATTTTTAACACCTAAACAAACTCCTCCTAGTTTTTCTCTTTTTTGTTTGCCTTTTTCTTTTTTTTTCTTTTCTTCTCCCATATCTTTTCTTATATCTCCATTACTGAAATCACCTTGATAAGCCTCATAATTGGAAGGGAAAAATGGATGGTACAAAGACCAGACAGTCATATGTTCATTTGGTAGAAATAAAAAATGATCAGTCTTGAATACCAAATCCAAAATCAACAACAGAATTGATGTCCAATCTGCACCAACCTGTACAAGGAGGGAACAGTTGCACTAGCATTATGGGGGGGTAAAGGAGGGAGATGTGGGGGATGCATGCTGGGAACAGGGGTGAAGAGAGGACAATATTGGTGGTGGGAATGTCCCTTATTTATTGTCACTATGTGCCTTAAATATTACTGT
>PVKC010029125.1:0-15218 GCA_004027635.1 Crocidura indochinensis
AAAAATACTGGGAACAATCTCTGTTGGTGGGGATGTGGTGAGATAAGAACTCTTCTCCATTGCTGGCAGGAAAGCTGCCTGATCCAACCCCTATGGAAAACAGTATGAAGGGATGTCACTAAACGCAAATTTGAGCTACCACCAAGACAGAAAAACAATCTTCCAAAAGAATGCATACACACTAGTGTTCATTGCAGCACTCAATACAATAGCACAGAATTGGAATCAACCTAGATGTCCAACAACAGATGAAATAATCATGAAGCTGTGGTGCATATATACAATGGAAATACTACATAGCTGTAAGGAATGATGCAATCATGCAATTTGCAGCAACATGAATGGAACTAGAAGATATCATGTTGTCTTTTGGATTTCCCTAATAAATGATGATTAACAATTTTTCGTGTGTCTGAATAGTCAGAACAAACATAAACTCAAAGTTTAAGGTTGGAGGACAATTATCCAAGCAAACACATCTCTTAAAAAAGCTGGAGTGGGGCCGGGGAGATAGCATGGAGGTAAGGTGGTTTGCCTTGCATATAGAAAGTTGGTGGTTCGAATCCTGGCATCCCATATGGTCTCCTGAGCCTACCAGGATTGATTTCTGAGCCTGGAGCCAGGAATAACCCCTAGGAGCCGCCAGGTGACTCAAAAAACAAACAAACATACAAACCATCAAAAACGCTGGAGTGACCACTTTAAGATCAGATGACACACACTTTAGACTCAAAAAAGTTATAATGTACAAAGATGGACATTTCATAATAATCAAGTAATATGTACAAAAGGAAGAAATTACACTCCTAAACATATATATACCCAAAGAGGGACCAGCAAAACATTTATTACAATTGTTGACAAATCTGAAAGAAGATATAATATATAACATATATTATAAATTATATATTTAAAATTATAGTTATGTTATATGATATATTTAATATCCATAATTATATTCATATTATATGATATATATTTATATGTAAAATATATAATATATTTTATATATGAGTATATATAAAATAATTATATTAATTAATATAATCCTCAGACATATAATCAATTAATCTTTGACAAAGGGGCATGAAATGCAAAATGTATTAAGGAAAGCCTCTTCAACAAGTGGTGTTAGCACAACTGGTCAGCCATATACAAAAAATTTGAACATGAACCTCCATCTAACACCAGGCACAAAGGTCAAATCCAAATGAATTAAATACCTTGATATTAGACCTGGAATCATTAGGTATATAGAAGAACACATAGGTAAAACACTCATGACATTGTGACTAAAGTCATCTTTAAGGAGGAAACACCACTGCCAAAACAAGTGGAACTAGAAATAAACAAATGGGGCTACATTATACTGAGAATTTTTGCACTTCAAAGGAAACAGTGACTAGGATACATAGACCACCCACGGAATGGGAGAAACTATTCACCAATACCTATCAGATAATGAGCTAACATCTAAGCTATACAAGATACTGACAGAACTTAACAACAACAAAAAAAACAACTTCTAACCCCATTAAAAATGGGAGCATACACTTCCTCAAAGAAGAAATATAGAGGAAAAAAATGCTCCACATCACTAATCATCAGGAAGATACAACTCAAAACAACTATGAGGTACCATCTCATGCCACAGAGACTGGCACACATCATGAAATCTAAGAACAATCAATGTTAGCGGGAAAAAAAGAAACTCTCATTCATTGCCTGTGAGAATGACATCTAGTTCAGCCTTGGAAAGCAATATGGAAATTCCTCAAAAAACTGGAAATTGAGCTCCCATATGATTCAGCTACACCACTCCTAGGGATTATATCCTATCAGAAAAACACAATTAAAAAATGCTCTCTGTATACCTATGTTAGTTGCAGCTCTATTTACAATCTCCAAAATCTGGAAACACTCCAAATGAATGACTAAAGAAACTGTGGTACATCTACACAATGAAATTCTATGCAGCTGTCAGGAAAAATTAAGTCATGAAATTTTTCTATACATAGATGGACATGGAAACTATTGTGCTGAGTGAAACATGTCAAAGGGAGACAGATATATAATAGTCTCACTCATCTTTGGGATTTAAGAAAAATAAAAGACAGTATGATAATAATACCCAGAAAGTATAGAGATGAAGTTTGGAAGGACCAACCCATAATATGAAGCTTACCACAAAACTGGTGAGTGCAATTAGAGAAATAACTATACCAACAACTATGATGACAATGGTAGTTGAGTGATAGAAATAGAATGTTTATCTCGAAGAAAGGCAGGGATGGGGAAGAGAACGGTAGTGGGAAGGTTGCACTGGTGAAGGAGGATGTACTTTTTATGACTGAAACCCTACTACAAACATGTTTGCAACCATGGTGCCTAGATAAAGATCTAAAATCCTGGCAACACATTTCATCTACCAGCACTGCTAGGGTTCACAGAGTCAGAAATAGCCCCTGAGTAGCCTTGGATGTGGCTCCTATCTCCCACACACCCTAAAAGAGAGATCTCCTTGGTTCCTACGTCCTCCCATCCTACTCCTACTCTCTCTTTGTCTTCTTCCCAAACTCATTTTCTCTTGTCTACACTAAGTGAGGATATGAAGAATCTGACTCCCTGCCTTTAGGTGGCAATCTCATCCCAGAAAGGAGAGCAGGTAACATACACCTTGGTTTTGGATGGTTTTTAGTGGTTCCTTCCATAATATAGGGGTTACAGTGTCCTGAAGGGAGTGAGAGGGTACTGGAAAAATGCAAGTAAAGAGAATTTGGGGTGAACTGTCAGAGTCCAAAAAGGCCCTCCCCAGTGGATCTGAGTATTTTTCTCCCTTAAAATGACAAGAAAAATAAGTCTTGTTTTTAAGAGAATAGATCAGAAGGACTACCTGCTCTCCACAAGGATTCATTTCAGTTCACTAAAGTCTTACAAAGGATTTCAAGTGTTTTGTTAGACTAGTCATTCAGTAGGTAAGAACATCATTTTCTTGCTCTCAGGCACAAAGGAAAACTTTATAATTAACTCAGCAGTTTAACTCACCTTTTTTAAAGAAATAAAACATTACTATAAATCCCATTTTAATGGGATAATTATGGCAAATCATGATTAACTTTCCTTTCAGCCATTAGCAGGAGAGAGACACAGAAAGATAAGGTGCTAGAAATGTTAGCTTAAAATATTACTTTATAACATTCCCATTCTCTTGATATCAGTAATGGTGTAATTGTGCTGAGCCTGACTAAAATGTGGTTTTGGGACAAAGAATGATCTAAAGCCCAATTCTTGTGTTATAATCTATCTTATTGCCCTTTGGTTAATTGAGAAAGTGACATTTATCCCAGAGAGAATTCCCTTCTTTTACTTCATGTTTTCATTCCACAAGTCAGGATGCTAATTAGAGACTATAGGCATTCCAGGAGGCCCTAGACTTATTCTTCAATTATGGTAAAGGTTTTGAGCTCCTGAGAAGTTCCCTTAGATAAATCATCTTCTTCCTTCTACAAGGGCAAATCTTGTCTGCCTGTGCATATGTACCTAAAAAACAGAGTTTGCACTATTTCTTGAAATCTACAAAGTATGGAGGAAAAGGTAAAGCATCCATCATTCAAATTCTGCCTTATGGTCCAGGAGTTAGTACAGTGGGTAGGAAATATGCCTAGTATGCTTCCAACCTGGGTTCAATTCCAGGGGGGCACTACATGATCATCCTCGAGAATCCATGGCTTTTCACCCATCAGGTGGCTTGGATATCCCCAGCACCAAAGGGCACATTCAGCACCATATCCTTAAGCCTTTTTCTGGACCAAAGACCCAGGTGGCCAAGAAGTGCTGGGGTCCTGGGACTTCCTGAGCACCCTCTTACTATCCCCCCAAAATTATGCAAAGAACAAATTTGGACTTAAAGTCTTCATGATCAATCATCTTTCACATTCAAGAAAATGCCAGAAAAGCTAACATGATGTCTTCAGTATTTCATAGTGTAAACTATGTCTTCTCCCATATGTATGGGCTGACAAGTTACTTCTACTCATTGGGCCTTAATTTCTTCACAATGCAAATGTCTGTGAGGGTTGTGGATGACACTTGCCCTAGGAAGTTCTTGCTGCTCATGCCACTCTCCCAGGGTTCCTCAAACTTTTTAAACAGGGGTCCAGTTCACTGTCCCTCAGACCATTGGAGGGCCAGACTATAGTAAGAACAAAAATCATGAGCAAATTCCTATGCACACTGCATACATCTTATTTTGATGTGAAGAAACAAAACGGGAACAAATACAATATGTGGCCCGCGGGCCGCAGTTTGAGGACCACTGCGACTATCATGAGGCCAAGGACCACTCACTGGGGTTCTCTTGTTTAGATGCTTCATTTTTACAGCCTCTGTCTAAATGATGGATTCTATACAGTGTTGAATCAGAACTTCACAAAGAGATTATGCAAAAGCATGGAACAAATTTTGAGTCCTTGGGTTAGCTGGCACTGAGGGAGTACACAAATGAAAAGATTGTGATTATTTCTGCCAAGAGATGCACCACCTAGTGAGAGATACTAAATAAAAAATTTCTCCAGCAATGTTAGGAACTGTATGCTTAGCTAGCCCATGGATCTTTCTTATGCAATAGAACTGTGAATTTCCATCCAGTTCATTATCAAGCACAAGCAGATGAATTTCAGAAAACTGAAACATATAGAATCTCTGAATTAAATGACTATAATCTTCTCTCCCAGTGCTCTGAAAGCTTCAATAATGGACTTTGGGTAAGACAGGTATCTCTGAGCAGGAGAACAAAATTGTTCCTAGGTTTAAGTGAGAGTTCAGTTTGCTGTAGGTAGATGTCCCAGGCAAAAATGCCAGAAAAGGTTACATGGTGTCTCCAGTGTTTCAACTCCACTAACAAGGAAAATATAAGCAAAAAATAAACAAAGGTGACTAGGCCAAACTAGAAAGTCTATTGGGGCCAGAATTGACCTGATTTTGATCCCTGGCATCACATATAATACTCTGAGCACCATAAGGAATGACCCCTAAGCATAGGTCCAGGAATAAGCTCTGAGTTGATTACCTCCCCCTGAATATTTCTGCACTGTGAAAGGAACCATCACTAAAACAAACATATACATTACTGCATGTGAGAAAATATATCCTGTCTAGGTTTCTATAAATGGAGAACATTGTCTTAATTGTTCCCTTTTGGGGAAGAATGAAGGTGGCTAAATTCAAGAGCAGTGAAACAGGGCATATGAAACAGTCCTGTGAACTTGGGGCAGTCATTTTTGCTCCAGAAGCAGCCAAGGTCTTTGAGCAGAGCCAGTTGCATTTACTGAATCTCAGTTTTCAGGATGGAGCTCGGGAAACCACACACACAGCACATAGGATGTAAAGAGGGGCAAAGTTCACAAGTATAATGAAAGAGAATATCTTCCCCAACTCTCATTTCTCTTGAGATATAGGTTGGAGGAGGGATCAAATAAGAAAGAATAGTAATACTGAAAAAAGTCAAATTCTTTAACTGCATGAGCGTAGCTGACTCAACCAAAAGCAGTTAGGAATAGAAAAGAACAATTGGAACAAGAACAGAAAGATCATTTGAGTGTATTTCCCATAAGAGTTAAAAATTCAATTTATAAGGCCACTAGACCAGCTGACCTTATGAATGTGTAGGCAGTCGTTCATTTAGTCTTTTGCTTCTTTTCAAATCTTCAAATACAGAACCTGTGTTTCACTTTTCCCATCGCTGGGTTAAAGGACAGAGTGGCAATGCTGAACGAGCAGTGAGGTTCAGCATTTTTTACCTGAATTTGAATAATTTGAATTATTTATTTCATTAATACGTGAAGGTTATAGCCTTGTTCCAATCTTCTCCTCTCTGATAATGCTTCAGGAAGAGAAATGGTAAAAATTATAATGAATTCAACTATTTTTATAAGTTGACCTCCGTTGACAGAAAGGCAATAATTTTTCTCCTTGCTATAACGTTGTATCTCTTTCTGAACTAACAAGAGAATGCTACTCCAGCCATTTCAAGTTGTAAATAAAAAGGAGCTATATTAATATGTTTTTAAAATATTACTTTAATCTAGATTTTCTATTTTCCCCTTTTGTAAAGAGAACATCAATTGTACAGTGAGCTTCCCTTCTTCTCTCTTACACAAGAGCTGAGTAACTGAATGACTTCCATCCTAAACTCATTGGTAAATCTGTAGAGGGAAAAGGCATCAATAAAAAAAGTGACCAATGTTCTTTTAGGTATTACTAACTTAAACACCAAACAAGAGAATATTTAGCATTCAGCTTAAACTAAACAATATAAAATCTGGTATGAACTAATATGAACCAAGTAGTAGGTGGAATGTGTTTGTATGTGTGTATGTATATATGTATGTATGAGAGGTTAGGAGAAAAATGATGGTATCTCTGAAGAGCATAGAGATCAAAATTTTGCTATCAAGTTTGAAAAAATAGTACTCAGAGAAACAGATGGCTTAAATCCTCAGTACTGAGGAAAAAATATTTATTGCACAAGAAAGACAATATAGCTAGACCAACAAATCTATTTTTTTAAACGAAAACATTTTATTGAATCGCCATGAGATAGGAGGTAAAAGGTTGTGAATGGTTGAATATCAATAATATAATATTCCAAAACCCATCCCTTTCCACTATCAGTTTCCTGATTTTCATCCTATCCTCCCAGCCTATTTCTGTGAGTCTCTTATTCTTTCTCTTTTCTCTCTTCTTCCTCTCTCTCTTCCTCACTCTTCCTCTTTTCCTTTTTGGCATCATGATTGAGCAAGTCTATTTCTAAGTAGTAACTCTGAGAATGCCATTAAATTGTGTACCATTTGATTGCACTGTTTAAGGATAAGAAATTTCCAAGAAATCTCTAAGAGGCTCTTAGGAATGTATCTGGCAAAGAGAATCCATCACACAATGAACACCACCATTGTCTTACCCAATCACAGACAAAATGGAGTCCCCAAAGGAGAAGGAGATATTTGTAGCATAGGAGCTCAGCAGATGGTGAGTACTAGTCAGATAGTTTCATGGGATGTTAGAGTTCATGAAGTAGGTAGTTACCCTTCCCTTCTTACAGAGTGTGGTTCAGAATAGCCAGCAGCTCCATACACAGCCCTCACCTCACAGTGGCTCCTACAACCACTCCAGGAGCACAGCAGATATCTAGCATCCACTTATCTGGGATTTAAGCTAGAAAAGCTGACTTCAATCTCTTCCAGTTAACAGTTTCACCATTCCTAAATAGGTTTTGTTCCCTGTAACTTTTTTTTTTTTTTTGGTTTTTGGGCCACACCTGGTGATGCTCTGGGGTTACTCCTGGCTATTCGCTCAGAAGTCGCTCCTGGCAGGCACGGGGGACCATATGGGGAACCGGGGGATTGAACTGAGGTCCGGCCTAAGCTAGCGCAGGCAAGGCAGGCACCTTGCCTCCAGCGCCACCGCCCGGCCCCCATGTTCCCTGTAACTTTTAAAGACTATTTGAAAGTCCATACAATCTGTTGTCATGGTTGGAAGCAATTATAAAGGTTTTCTTATATTCTCAGACATATTTTGGGGAAGCAATACCAATTGATGATCCCTGCTGACAATGAAGGGGAAAAAAGGTTCTGTCAATAAGTTGAAGTTTCTTCTAGATAGTCCTCTATAGAGGTAGGTGAGGCCAGAGAGATAGTATGAGAATTAAGGCTTTAATCCACAGCTCCACATCTGATCCCCAGAATAGGGCTAGGAGTGATCCCGCAACACAGAATAAGAAGTAACCACTAAGCACTCCAGGTATGGCTCCCAAACTGAGGGAAAAAATATGAGAACTGGATGAATTGATGTCTCAATTCATTTGTTGGTGAGGTTGTCATCCTCACCAACACAACTGTCTTCATGACCATTCTTAACTTACAAGTGTAGGCATTTGTAAGAAGGCTGAAAACCATCAATTTAGTGAGTTACACATAAACCATGTTTTATTCTGGCAGCAGTTTTCCAACTGGCTTACAGCTCCCTTTTCAGAAAAAAAATTACTCTTAACCCCCTGAAAATCCATTTTCTTTAAGTGAGCAAACATAAGTGACCCTACATTTCACACTACTATCATCCCCAATATTGTTCCAATGTTCCCCTCCCCCAGGGCAATACCACCCACTCGGGAAAATACTGCCTCTGGCATCTTGTAATCCAAGAGAGCTCTGACATTAAGCAGCGACATACTAATAAATGAACCTTCAACATGGCTGTTAATTAGTTGTGCAAACAAATTTCATGAAGAACATTTACTGACTGAGGAGAAGGAATAATTTTCAAACAGATTAGAAGTATCATTTATAGAGGAGCCAAGTCAATAAGACCTAAATAGAGGTTAAGCTGCTCTGAGCCACTAATCATCTTTATGTCTTCATCAAGAATGTCTCCATGAGTGGCTGGAGAGATAGTGCAGTAAGTAGGAATTTGCCTTGCATGCAACTACCCAGGGTTGATCCCTGCCAACCCTTTATGTCCCCTGGACACTGGAAGGAGTAATTTCTGAGTGCAGAGTCAGTAGTAGCCCTTGATCATCACTGGGCAGATGCCCTCTTCACTGGCAAATGTCTTATGACACCACAGAGAACCATTGTTTCTTTTATGCAATGATGAAAGTAAAAACTATCTTTACTCTGTCATTCCATTAATTTGGGGGGGGGGGATTGGGCCACACCCGTTTGATGCTTAGGGGTTACTCCTGGCTAAGCACTCAGAAATTGCCCCTGGCTTGGGAGGACCATATGGGACACTGGGGGATTGAACCGCGGTCCTTCCTTGGCTAGCGCTTGCAAGGCAGACACCTAGTGCACCCTCTCCACCCACCCCATTATTTTTCTTAAATGACTGGTAATATTTGTCTAAAGTGATAGGATATCTGAGGTGACTATACAAGGACATTAAATTATAGGTACTATCAAAAGAGGTATCTTGCTTGGTCTGTCTATCTCTGCAAGGGCTGAGCCAGCAAAGAGTCTGGTACATGGTAGGTGCTCAGTACATGTTCACTATGCACTCTGAATTGTGCCTCCCATATTGCAGGTGTGCTGCCTTCATCTCCAAGAACAACCAAGCCGCTCATACTCTTCCATCACTATGGTCTCTAGAAAAGCCTTTGCCTTGTCAAGAGCTTGGTAGCAGTAAGAACTCTGGGAGGAAATTTGTAATTACTACTGAAGGCAGGGAGGAGTGAGAAAAAAGGGAATAGAATGGAATGCCTCTGACTATGTTCTGGTTCTGACAAGAACAAGGATCAGGAAGCCCTCGCATAGGTTCAAAAAATAAAGTGGGCTTTTTGACTATTTCAATCAAGTTCCTTAATGTCAAACACACTGACTGACAGAGAACCAATTATTTATATTCTATATTAACTTCACTATATCTCCTTAAGATGTCAGCATACAAATGACATATCAGAGAAATTAGGAATTTCCCCATAAATGGTAGGAAGAAGCACTCTCAGAGGGGTGAGGAAAGCACAAATCTGGAAAATGGGCCTCAGTGGGCAGTTGGCAGCTTAGTGACAGAGGAAAGGCCTCTGACAAGATGAGCAGCTAGGAACTCTGGGGAAGCAGGGTGGGAAGTGAATTAACTGTCTCCTGCTTCAACTGTACTTTTCAAAAAAACAGAGTTGAACAAGCTGCCTCCCACATGCTCAGCTGTGCAGCCAGGTGGCCACAGCTGTACCTTCTATTACCTTCTGTGACATCTAGGCTAATGGCCATCATGACACACATCTATGGATAAACCCAGAGTTTCCTGTTATTTCTCATTTGTTAGAGCACCTGCCTCTCTCCCATTCAAGGAAGCATGTTTGCCTGTAAATGAGTGAGGAAAATAGGAGCCTCTATTCAAAACAATTATGTCTTGAGTTGCGAGTATCTGGTTGCTATTGATTACAATGCCTAGTGGTATTGTAATCACAGTTCTACCTGGTTATCTTATTTAGAATGATCCTTTGAACTGGTCAACACACCACACATCATGAAATCAAGTTTCAGTCCCTTTGCCTCCAAGCTGTCTTGCTACAAGGGTTGACTGTCTTCCTGACTAGTAACATACTTTCTGTTGAATTGACTCCTGTACTTGGCACACAGATATTTTGTCTAAGGAGCTCAAGGAGGTGAAGAGAGGTGGAAGAAAGAGGTTCTACCAACCTGATGCTGTATCTCTACTGAATATTGGGCACATCAGAGACAGGACACATATGATTCAGAAAGACAGTTTCTTAGCTAGTTCATGTTGAAGTGCCTTTAACTGACCTATGGGGGGATCTTTGGGGCCCCCATGCTGCCTGATAATAAGAAACTTCTTCAAGGCAATAGCATTAAAAAGATTGTTCACAGGGGTCGGAGCAGTGGTGCAGAGCAGTAAGGCATCTGCCTTGCTGGAGCTAGCCTAGGACGAACCATAGTTCGACCCCCGATGTCCCATATGGTCCCCCAAGCCAGGAAAGATTTCTGACTGCATAGCCAGAGTAACCCCTGAGCGTCACCGGGTGTGACTAAAAAAAAAAAAAAAAAAGGATTGTTCACAGATATTCTCAAGCTGGACCCTCCTCAAGGCAAAAGGACAACTACTGTCAGGATCATTCAGCCCCATCTCTTCCAAGGCACTATGGCCCTCTGGCACTGTCTGACCAGCTCCAAATAAACAAACATCCATATGCATGTAAAACGGGCCCCATCTTTTTCTTACTTGGTCTCCCAAAATCTCTTTAGTTTAAAGCTACTTGCCTGGCACAAGGTCAAGGCACTTCTATGAAAGAACCATGTACTTTCTCATAGACCAAGCATAGCTATGTCTGCACACTGAACATCTTTGAGTGCTACTGAAAGTAGTGTCTTTGAAAGCAAATGCCTTCTGGTGGAGTAGAGGAGAAACTGGGAAAGTTTCAATGGGCAGGGCCAACACCAGAGGGGCTTACTGGTTAGACTGAAGCCACTGAGACTGGCAAGAATTGTCAGAGGGCAAATTTAGAGAGCAGAGTGCTCACTAAAGAAAATCTTGGTCTGGGGCCAGAGAGATAGCATGGAGGTAAGGCATTTGCCTTGCATACAGAAGGTCAGTGATTCAAATTCTGGCATCCCATATGGTCCCCTGAGCCTGCCAGGAGTGATTTCTGAGCATAGAGCCAGGAATAATCCCTGAGCGATGCTTGGTGTGACTCAAAAAAACCAAAACAACAACAAAAAAGAAAATCTTGGTCTACATAGCTCAGCAATTGCTTACTTCCATAAGGCCCATGACTGATCAAGAGAAAGGTTCGCCGTGCTGAATAGGTGAGGCTGTGGACACTTTTTTTGACAGAAAATCAAAGAAAGACAAAAAGACAAAAATCATCTACATGCTCCAACTTGGCATTCCTATAAATCCAAGATTATTCACCAACTGAGGAGTAAGCCTTAAATTAGGGCTTCACCCAGACGCTCTATGAAGACAGCATTTAGAGATGACATTTAAGAGTAAAGTTATCCTAGATAAAGCTGAACATCTTGTAAGAGCATTCTTATATCCCTTGCTAGGAATTTTTAACAATTCAAAATTGCATTTTTGGCTAGGCTGGCCACACTAAAAAGAATCCCTAGAAATCAAGACATAATCTGGTTCAAAAGAAGAAATGGGGTCAGAGAAATAGTACAGAAAGCACTTGCCTTGCATACATCTAACCTGAGTTTGACCCCCAGAATTCCACATGGTCCCCAAGAGCCCCACCAGGATACTTGAGCACAGAGTGAGGAATAAGCCTTGAACACTTCTGGGTGTGGACTGAAGCAATCCAATAAGACAAGCAGAAACAATGATTTCTTTGAAAGGGAAAAATGAAGATATCATGGGTAAAATGTATGAAGCATTTTTTCATTCCATTCTGGTTCCATTTCCTCTCTCCTGGTCTCATGACTTTGCCTTGTGTCTTCGTTCTCTGCTCTTTTTCTTAAAATGAGGACAGTTGTGCCCAAGAGTGCAAGCCCAACTAGGTGTTTGTCCTGCCTTAATTAAATTGGATCTCCAAACAGACATATCCTAATTTACTATGCAGTATACGTTATTGAAGAAAGCACTGTTTCCAACTGAATTTCAATTTATGTTTTCTTCCACATGTCACCATCTTGTCTGAACAAAGTGGAGCGTTCTTTCCCACAGTTATACTACCCTGCCCAGCAGCCTAAGTCCAGACAGAAGAGGGGAGTCCTACCTTGCCTAAGCCAGGTGTGTCTTTCACTTTGTTGACAGCCCTTAGCAGACAGGGAGGGGCAGGAGGTGAGGACACCTGCAGGATGCCACTGAAGCTTGTAGCAAAGAGAGGTGGCTCGGCCACAGAAGATGTGGATGGTCTATGTTTCTTCTTCTTGGAAGACAGATTCAACTTCTGGGCAGCTCTAGAGAGAAAAAATTAGAGAGGGTAAAATTAAGGGCAAAAAATATATAATACTTTTAGATATGCTATGGTTACTTTATCTATTTTTCTTAGGAGAGTTCCAAGTTATTACTGGAGCTTTATCACAGTCTCCCAGCCCATCGTGAGTTCAACAGTTGCTCCCTATGTTTAGTGAGTGTAATGAATCCACCCAATCCCTCCACAGAAAAGTTTCATCAAATTGCAGGTGGGTTATAATCACATTCCATAAAGAACCTTTTGTAAATTTACAATTGACCTCATATATCCAGCCATATTCTCAGAATAAGCACAGAAAATCTGATCATCTTTGGGACTAAAGAGCACTGATTAGGTCCATCATCCTGTAACAGTAGTAGCATAAACTCAAGTGTGATTTAGAATTTAGGAAGTATTAGAAATTTTGACACTTCATAAAATCCAAACACATCTACAAAAGAGCCATGAGGAGGTCAACAAGCAGGCAGTATACATGGCCATGGAAGAAAAACAAGAACCCTTGGAGCAAAGAGAAACATGAGCCTCCTGGGCACAAGAGATAATATAGCAGACATTCTATTCTACAATCCTGCTTCCCATAGGATATCTCAAATTCCATCAGAAACGACCCTTGAGCACCAACTCAGGAATAAGTCCTGAGCATTACTAGGTATGTACTCCTTCTACCCAAAACAAACCTCCAAAAAAGAACCCCCTTCAAAAAATAAAACTTTGATCCCTGGTGTAGAATGGAATAGAAATTGAGCCTGTTTAAGAGACATCAACAACATCTGAATTAACTCCAGTCAGGGTGCAGGACACTGAGAGGATGGGCTTCTTGTGAGAACAGGCTTTTGTCTTAGGGAGATGCATACAGAATACAATTCCTGCTCAGGTGCAAAGTATAAAAAAGTTAGAACCAACATAGGTGGAACAAAGGGTGTAATAAAGAAGAGGTAGCAGGAAGCATGTGGCTGCCTCATTAATGACGGTGGTTGTTCACACCGAGGTATCTATCATGCAAAGGCTCTGTAACTTTAAATATGACATCATATCAAGAAAAGGAGGAAAATAAGGCAAAGGAAGGTTTAAGGTGATGGTTTTTTACATACTGAGTATAGCATCATTATTTCTAAATTAATCCTTGGTGTTTTCACACTGTATCCTTGCTCTGAGGATTCCAACTTCTAAGAATTTCAATTTCTAAGAATTCCAACTTCTTTATCCAATGTTGTTACACTTGAGCTGCTGCTTAAAGGAAGTGACTACTATGACTTTATTCTACTTATCAAAACCTTATAATCCACCCAATGTTCTTACCAATTATGCAACAAGTCTCATGGGAGGCAAATCAAAAAGACAAAATCAGCACTGCTCATACCTCCTCATCATAATGATCTAGAATATAGGAGTTGGTTTTAGTTTAGTATTCGTAATTATCATGCTTTTGACAAATCCCCTGAGCTACAAAATTGCCACTGCACAAGTATACTGAGTAAAATTACCATTTCAAAGCTTTATTTTTTCCTAGCCTTAAAAGAAAATCTAATTCTTAAGAGTGGAATTCAGAGGACTGGGCTACTTGAAGAATAAGAACACCTAATACCCTGTGCCGAACTTAAGACCTTCTACAGTCATTCTACTATAGAGTGAGGGAAAACAATGAAGAGCTTGGGAAGAAGAATTCTACACTACATTATTTTCTTAATCAATGCAAGAAAAAAAGTAGACAGAATCTTTTTCTTTTTCTCCTCCCCCAATGGCACTGCCACTCCTGTTGAGTTTTTCGGGAATGAAAGGTGAAGTGGAATGGTTCAGTGACTAGTCTAGGGCTTATTGTGACAGTTTCATTACTCTGAGATTCTTTCCTAGAAGAAACAGTTGCTCTTGCAAGAATTATGTTGGCATCTTATTCTCACACCCCTTCCTATGCTAAGCACCCCTTGTGACTTTCCTGTCAGGCTGCCTCTGTTTTAGAACATTCAAAAGAAGGGCAAGAGGATGGTCACTGAAAGGCGATGTTTATACAGGTGATAGAATTCATTTGGATTCTTTAATACTTTGGCACTGTGGCAAAAGGACTGGTAGATGGCTGTGGTCTCTTTCTCCACCAGTTGGGGTTCCCAGTCCAAATAAGGAAAAAGAGAGGGTAGAAGTCAGATTAGAAGTCTCTGACTTTTTACCTTTTTCTGTTTCTTATCTCTACAACCCCTGTTCACAGAATCACTGCACAGCAGATCCTATGAAAGAAGAAAGCATTTGTGGGAGGTAGGAGGGTGGGTGGGTATGGGAGTTGTCTTTGAAATGGAGGTAAGTGGGGCCGGGCGGTGGCGCTGGAGATAAGGTGCCTGCGCTAACCTAGGATGGACCACGGTTCGATCCCCCGGTTCCCCATATGGTCCCCCGTGCCTGCCAGGAGCGACTTCTGAGCAAATAGCCAGGAGTAACCCCTGAGTGTCACTGGGTGTGGCCCAAAAACCAAAAACTAATAAATAAATAAATAAATGAAATGGAGGTAAGGAGTATATATTTAATATATAGAGAGGGGCCAGGAGACAGTACAGCAGTACAGAGGGCACATGCTATGAAGGGTGATCTGAGATTGATTTCTGGCACTATGTAATACCCATTATAATCCTGGAAAACTTTAGCACCATTCAGGTAACCCAAATATTCCTGACACTGAATTGATGTTGAGCAGCACCACATTCTTGAGCCCTGGTATTGAGTCTGCTGGCCTATTTCACCAAATATTGCCAGTGGTGTCCATGGGCTTCCTGAAAGGTGAAGTGGAATTGTTTAGTGATTA
>PVKC010029126.1:0-15224 GCA_004027635.1 Crocidura indochinensis
AGGGTCTGTAAGAGCTAGAAAATAAGATTGAATACTGTAAGAAGACAAATTAACAAATATAAGAAGGATAAGCATTCATTTATTATGCTCCTTAGCATCCAAGTTGATAGGAATGCTTAGCTGTAGCATATAGTTCTTTAAAGCCAGTGTTTTGTTACACTACTCTTCATCTTTCATCAACACATGTTTTAATCTCATCTGTAGTAAAGAGGAATATATTAGTGGGGACACCTATTATTTTTAAGATAAAGGTCTAAAGTTTCCACGTTTAATTTTGCACACAAGCGATTGGCAGAAATTCTGTCACAAGGCACCTGTGCTTTGAAGGAAGCAAGAATGTGTAATATTACTGGACAGTCATATTTTGATAACATTTCATTGTCAAAGACTGATCGGAAATATATTTTTAGAACTTTTATGGTATTTATGTCAATAAGGAATAAAGACTTGTTTATGTGACAGGGCATAAGAAAATTTAAATTTTGAACTAGTCCTAGAAATTATTGCCTATTCCTAAAACAAACTACCGTATTTGAAATTCGAAATTTAAAACTTATCAGTATTTAGTTCAGATAGTATCAATATATTAAATATCTATAATTAAAGCTAATTTTAATACAGAAAAAATAAATTGCTAATAATATATGTGTCATTCTATATACTTTAATCAAGCATTAAGAAATTTAGGAGGGAGACAACATGTAAATACATTCTCTTTTTATATACTCACTTGTTTATCTTATTCATTCATAATTATAGGTGACATTAGTCTGCATATTAAATGGCCATATAAGATTACATTAAAGGTAAGTATGTTCTTTGCTTAGCACAGAAATTATGTAGGTTCCACATTAATTTTTACAAAGATAACTGGAAGAGATCACTAGAAAGAAAGGTAAAAAATGCTTTACCTCTTCTTACCAAAACAAATTGCTATTAATATATTATATTATTTTTGTTCCAAAATAATTTTATCACATAAGTACAGTATACATAATTTCATATAGTAAAGACATCATTGAATAGAAAGAAAACAGAGAAAATGCAAAGACCGATTTTCTATATATATCTATATTCATATTCTCAGAAGAAAATGCTAAAAGATTAACAATATATTATTTAAAATTATATAGATGGTAAAAATTAGCAATTTAAAATAGAAGTGATTATTTCTAGAGAATATTGTGAGAAATGTCACATAAGCAGCAATTTGCTAACCTAGTATTGAGTACATAGAAGCTCATTTTATCACAATATAAATTATACAAAAATAATCTTTGAATTGTTTTAGTATATATAGTTTTATTGTTTCCCAATAAAAGCAAATACCTAAATATGCCAAAATGGCAGAGGGATTAAGGCCTTTGCTTTACATATATCAAAGCTTGGTTCAATCTCTATTGCCAAATAGAACAACCAGGAGTTATCCCAGAGCACAATGTCAGGAGTAAGCCCTGAGCACCATTGATTATGGTCTATCCTCCATCCCATTGTCCACCCCCCCCCACCAAATGTAAAGGACATTATAAGGACCGAAATCTGTGATGTACAACACATAGCTTCACTAATAATCTTTGGAACATTTCTTTATCTTTCTAAGGATCATCTTTCTGATGTGTAACATAATTTTAATTCAAATACTATACCATAATATAGATGCTAATTTTGGACCATACATTTTTCAGATTTTAAGTTCCCCTAAAATTTGATTAATATCCATGGTGGATAGAGTACAAAAGTTTTCCTTCTTTGAGGATAAGGAGGGGCATACTCTCTGCACAAAGAAAGTGAAGAATGGACCATAATGAAAAACAATTTGGATAAAGAAGTTCAGGAAGCTGTATGAATTTACTACAGTATCAGAAACAGATGTTAAAGATATATGATTTCTTTTTTATATATGGATCTAAAAGAGTTTAAAAATGTTCCTGGAACTGTCTTGTTTATTTTTTCATATGGCCTTTTGATTTGTTTGCTATTTTGATTTTTGTGGGCAAGACTGACTTTTCACATGTTTATGTGCTTCATTAAACTAGGGAATTGTTTACCTAATCTTTCTGAATTTCATTTTCTGTAACTACAGAGAATTCTACAAATTATAATATAAGAATATTGTCAGAGTTAGGTAGGATGGTGCAATGATCTAAGCACAGGTAAGCATTCCTAACACATACTTTAGGTTGTGCTGATGAAGTTGACCAATGAGGGGTGCAATTTTTTTTGTGGTGAAAAGAGTTCCTCTATATTTTAAACAACAACACATTTGTTATTATAATTATATGTGCATGAATGTAAATATACCAAGATGAAACATCCAGTCTTTCTGAAGTAGAGAATGAACCCATGACTACAGAAAAAGCTGAAAATGTCCACATTCTGCTAATGTATGCTGTGAATTTGTCACAGAAATTTCATTATTTTTAGTGCATTGATAAAGACTTATTTGTGTATGCTTGTGTACTATGTATGTCGTTTTGGTGTCATACTCATTGATGTTCAGGGCTTACTCCTGGCTCTGTACTCACAGATGCTTCTGAAGTTCTCAGGGAACCATAAGAAGTTTTGTATTGAATTAGAGTGAGTCATATTCAAGTCAAGTACTTTAATTTCTGTATAATCCCTCCTGACTCAAGAGCCTGTTTCTTGATGTGTTCTTGGTAATTTGTGTATATTCATTTCTCCTTTCCAGTTTCATGTATATTTCCTTCTCTGTCTTATAGTACATTTCTTTCTATGTTTTATCATTCTCCTCCTTAATTTCCTTTCTAAAAATTATATTTCTCTTCCTAGTTTTAGTTAATAATCACATCATCATTTTGATTAATAATGGTCATCAACTTCCTTTCCTTTTTGTGGGGAGGGTCACACCTGGCAGTGCTTAGGAGTTACTCCTGACTCTATACTCAGAAATCCCTCCTGGCAGACTCCGGGGACCATATGGGATGCCAGGATTTGAACTACCATCCTTCTGCATTAAAGGCAAATGCCTTACCTCTATGCTATCTTTCTGGCCCCCAACTTTCTTAGCTTCAGAATCCTTTCTTTCGCTTGTTCTTCTTTCCTCCATTTCCTCCATTCAGAGGAATGAGGACCTTTCTTTCTCTGCTTTCTTTCAGCACCTAGAAAGATACAATTGGAACTTGACCAACTACATATAGTGATCAGTGTACCATGTGATGTTTGCTTTAGGAAAAATCAAAATAGACTTGGGAATGTAAAAAAAGTACTATGCCTTCAATGTTTAAGGAGTTACACAAGTTTTATGGCTTTAAATTGATTTGTGTGCTGCTAAGATGTATCTGGGTACTTGAGGGACAAAGTAATTGTACATGGGTTCTGTTTTATTTTTCTTAATGTTATCTGGCTTAAAGTTCAAAGTTAAGATATCAGCAAGGGGACTTCTGAGAATTCTGTTTATAGATGATTGTCCTTCCACTGTAACTTTACCTTGTCCTGTTTCTTTGCATCTTTGTTCTCATAATTAAAAATAAAGGAAAAAAGAAAAATCAAAATAGACTTGTTAAATAATTCAGATTAGGCATACATCTTTCTATTAAAGATAGTCTTCTTTCTTCATACTACAATTATTTTGTCAGTCACTTGAGTTTGAGTTTTCTTCCATAATAACTTAGAATTCCCAAAATAATCCAGGAGAAAATCAGATAAATTAAAAGATAGTTGAAGGAGGAGGATGACGGTAAGGGAGATAAGGCGGAAAAAGGGGGAAGGGAGAGGAGGAGGAGAAATGACAGGAAAAGGAACAGGAGAAAGAGGAGGAGGAAGAAGAAGAAGAGAGGAAGAAAAGAAGAAAGAGGAGAAGAAAGAAGAGAAGAGGAAAAGAATAAAGAAGAAAAGAAGAAAGAAGAAGAAATAATATAGTTGAGCTGCTGAAAGATGTAGTCATTCATAATACTTTTTATGTCTGGATTCAAGAAATATGTGCAGAAAATTTTTGTCTATATTAAATTTGCAAGCAATATGTGCATACTTTTATAGTTAAATGGAAAAGCACATTAAAAAAATTAAATAGGCTTGAGTTGGGTTTCTGTCATTTGTAGCCCAAATACTTATAATTGAATAAAATTTTGAATAATAAGACAACTTATTAAGATTAAAGGTATAAGTACAAGCACTTAAAATTTTAATTAAAAGGCATGCAACATAAAAATATATAACCTTTTCAGAGTACTCATTAGACATGGATAGTTAGATTAATTAATTTTTTTTCTGCTTTAAATAACTCATGTTCTCTAAACAATTCAATTTGAGATAAGACTTCTGGTTAAATGATTTCAAAAGCTACACCTTTACTACTGTCTGATTTCTTTTTTGTAGAGTGAAAATCTTATATTTATCAAATCGTGTCATTTACAAAGTGTGATACAAAAGATTACGTTGCATAGCATGAGTGGCTTCAAATAGATGCCAAGTTTAGAGGAACAAAAAAGAAAATCAACATAATCTGTTATTTTCTCATTTGTTTTCCACTCCATATTTAAATAGAACAAAGAAAATATGGTAAATATTTCACATATGTAAATACTGGTATCACATTTCTATTAATCATGTAGAACAACATTGGATATTCTCAATTAAAACCCTTAATTTCCCTGATCCAATGCCTGCTGTCCTAGAGTAATTGCTCTCTTATTTTCCTAGATAACGTATTTAGGGAAAAATAATGAAATGATCTTAAAATGAAAAGGCCTGCAAATAGTGGTCTTATTTAAATTACAATACTTCACACTCATCGGAGATTTCTTCATCTCTGCAATAACGCAGCTGTTTTCCTCAGGGTGTTCTCACAAGTTCATAAGGAAAAAAAAATGGTTATGAGTCTTCTAAAACTCTAAGGAAGGCAGCTGTGTTTTTGATAAACTAGGCTACGGTTTCAACACTTCAAGCTATAGAGAAATTTACACGGGAATTTTCTGCATTATAATTCCAAGAGCAATAGACTTTCGATAATAACTACGTATGCTGTCTTTAGTCACCGGTTACACAGCAAAGCGGTCAGGCTGAACCCCTGGAAATTAAAACACTGACCTTCAGCAGTAGACTATGCCCGAACCACAGAGCATGTCACTTACTCTGGCCTGTCTAACACTCGAGGGAAATCAGGCAAGGATGAAGAGAGGCTTGTTTTACGTCTTCTATCACATCTTGGAGGATCACATTTTTCTCCACTTTCGACTGAGGGGATATGTCATAAATCAGCGGCAGTATTCAAGGCTTTTCCTAAAGAAATAGTCTACCAGGACTTGTGTGATTGAAGAATCAGGACTCTTTTCAGTCCCTCATTCCCTAGCTTCTTCTCTGCTCTCTCACCTCTGCTGTCAATGCCCTTATCCTTCTGATTTCAGACAATAGAAGACATTTTCAGATTGCATGTATTGGAAAAAAATTTTGTCCACATTTCTATGAAGAGATCTCAGTTATGCATCACCCATTAAAATAAAAAATTCAATGAAAACAGTGGAAGGACAATGCTCAGCAGTCTTCATTGGTGAGAGGTATTTTCTGTAATCACTCCTGTTCTCATCTCCATTGCCTCAGTCTCATGCTGAACAGTTGCTTGGATCATTCCTTCAGGCAGAGTCATTGTTCTTTGTCAGATCTGCTCTTCATCAAGCCACTCTCATTTATTCAGTGTCTCTTTTTTCCTTTGTGCATCATTTATCTTGTTGGCTTTACTTTCACTTCCTAGTGCCTTCACAGGCATCTACATTATGGCCAGTGGATGGCATGTTAAAAAGAAAAGAAAGATTTTTAATTCAGCTTAATCTGTGAGCTTGGTATCTTTAAAATCATTTGGTCTTGTGTATTTTCTTGTTTCAAAGGTCAATGGTAATGTTTTTACAACTATTCCCCAGGTTCATTCATGTAATTCCCATAATTTTTGAGCTCCTGTTATGGATTTTGTAGTGCTTCAAAAAGGAGGACAGAGAGATGGATGAGAAAACAAATAACAACAATCAATACAATGCACACAATCAAGGAGATAAATAACATCTACAGTATAAGAACCAAGGTTATTTAGTTTTTATGGTAAAATGAGAAGTTCAAACATCCCTGAGAACTAGTAAACAATGAGCAGTCAACATGTTAAAAACTTCAAATGAGTTACATCACTGAATGAATTGTGTCATATAAAATGCCTTTTCTAGATGATGTTCTAAGATAATTTTTGAAGGTCATAAAGTAATAAATAAAAGAGATAGATTTTTCTTATAAACTACATTTGCAAATGACATGCTGATATACATCAAAGACCCTAAAGCATTCACCAAAAAAGCTCCTGAAACAATAAAGTAGCACAGCAAAGTGGCTGGCTACAAATTCAATACAAAAAACAGCAATTGCATTCCTTTTTACAAATACATTCTCAGAGAAATAAGAGATCAAAGAGTCTATGCCATTTAAAACTATCAAGTACTATTTTAAACTAGTAAGTACTTAAGAATTTACCTAACAAGAGAGGCGAGAGACGGAAATTACTTTTAAAAATTTAATGCAATACCTATTCAAATTCAAATCATTCTTTAAGGACTTAGAACAATCAATTATAAAATTTGGGGAGAACCATAAAAAACCCAGCAGCCAAATCTATATTGTTTTTTTGTTTGTTTTGTTTTGCTTGGTTTGGTTTGGTTTTTTGGGCCACACCCGGTGATGCTCAGGGGTTACTCCCGGCTTTGTGCTCAGAAGTCGCTCCTGGCTTGGGGGACCATATGGGAAACCGGGGACCAAACTGCAGCCCGTCCTAGGCTAGCGCAGGCAAGGCAGGTACCTTACCTCCAGCGACACTGCCCGGCTCCCCAAATCTATATTGTAAACAAGTACCTGGGAGACATCTAATTCTTGTCTTGAAGCTCGACCACAAAACCATAGTGATCAAAACTGTATGGTATTGGAAGAAAGATTTTTCAGACCAGTGAATCAGAATAGAAAAATCTAATGACAAACCCCAAGCGTATGGTAGATTAATCTTTGAAAATGGAGCCAAGAATGTGAAATGAAATAATAACAGTTTCTTGAAGAAATGGTAAAAAATAATACAGTCTCTAACAAATAGTGTTGGAACATTTGGAAATCCACATGTAAGAAATTAAGGATCAATCCATATTTTACACCTTCGACAAAAATGAATTCAAAGTAGGATAAAGATCTTGAGATTACATCAGAATACATAAAGCTCATTGAGGAAAGCATAGGCCAAACAGTCCAAGACTTAAATTTCAAATAAGTTTTCATTTACAGTATACCGATGGTAAGGGCATTGATTAAATGGGACTATGAATAAGTGAGATTACATCAAACTAAAAAACTTACATATGGCAAAAGAAATGGACTAAAATTAGAAGACAGCTAACAGAACAGAATAAAATTTTGGCACTGTCCACATTTGATAAAGGATTAATATCTAGGATATACAAAGTTCTCACAAAGGTTAAATCATCAAAACCTAAAAAAAAAAACAGGTCAAAAAATGGGGAGATAAAATGAACAAATACTACTCTGAGGAAGTCCAACAGATGGACAAAAGACCCATGAAAAAATGCTCACCGTCACTTATCATTAAGGGAATCCAAATCAAGACAATGAGATATTATCTTACATCAAATGAGGTTAGAGATTATCAAAAATACTGGGAATAATCTTTGGAGAAGTGCTGAAAAAAATGAACTCCTGTGGGAATGCTGCCTGGTTCAAACCTAATGGAATACAATATGGAGAATTTTCAGTAAACACAAAATTGAGTTGCCATATGATGAAGAAATCTCTCTTTTGATATCTATCCCCAGGATAGAAAAATATTCATCCAACAAATGTATTCATACCACTCGTCATTGTAACACTCAATATAGGAGTGCTAGAACTTGAAATCAACCTAGATGTCCAAAAAATAGAAAATAGATTATGAAAATGTGGTACACACATACAATGGAATACTACATAGTAAAAAATGATCCAATCATGCAATTTGTAGCAACATGGATGAAACTGGAAAATATGCTAAATGAAGTAACCCAGAAAAAGAAGGATAAACGCACAATGATATCACTTAAACATGGTATTTAGAATAACTTGATGTAAAAATGCAATGGTCCTAGTGGGCATTGTCTTGAATATGCTTAGCCCCAAAATGTAGTGAGGAGAAGGAGAGAAACTGAGTGGAGGAGGAGAAATACAAATAGGAAAGGATGAGGGCCAGGTGCCACACTGTCTCAGTTGCATTGGTGGAGATAAAAAATGACAGAACTAAATAGTCAAGCCAAAGTCAACCACAATGTTATTAAGAGATCCAAACAATCTAAACTTTATATAGGCCTTGGGGGAAAAGTGTGTTATTTAGGATATACACTGGAAACATAGTAGAGGGAGGTCAACACTGGTGATGGATTTGTCCTGATATATTGTATGTCTGAAACCCAATTATGAAGGACTTTGTAAATCACAATGGCTTTAATAAAGTAAAATTAAAAAAAAACTGTGGTACATCTATAAAATAATTAAAATAAAGTGACATAATGAAATTTCCTATGCATGGATTTACATGGAAATTATTATGTTAAGTGAAATTAGTCAGAGGGAGAGGGACTGGCATAGAATAGCCTCACACATCTGTAAGACATAAGAAAAATAAAAGAGTATGTTAATAATATCCAGAGACAATAGAAATGAGGGCTGGGAAAATCATCCCATGATTTAGGTTCCCTTACAACTTAATATCTTGGCTTAATCCTCATTGATCTATTACGAGCTGCGGAAAGATTTCTGTAAAAAAAAAAAAAAAGAGATAGATACACTCAGTTGAGTAAGCCTCATTACAGGCACATTAGTAATTTCTTTCCTTTGTAGGAAAGGGTGACTCTATTGATAACCAATCAATTATAAGTGAACATTTTTATTAATCGATTATAATCTTGGAATAAGTGAGTACATCAGCAGAAAGCATGCATCATGTACTGTTTTAGTGATCAAAATATATGGGAATGACATGCATATCCATTTATGTCTCTGATGTTACTGTCATTTTGCCACTTTCCCATCTCATGTGCTAAATGTTACTGTTTTGTCATTTTCTCTTCAAAATTATTCAATGTAATTCATTAGTAGTAAATTTTGGATTAAGAGCTATTATCTGTATGTGTGGCTTCCTTTTCTGTGATAGTACAATTTTGCTAAATGACTTTTTCTGACTTTGAAAATATTGAAAAGACTAAGAAGTTTTTACTGTATTCTCTGCTTCATAACATAAATTATTTTAAAGCTACAAACTTTCCATAGACAATTTCATACTCAGTGTTTTACCAAAAAGAGACATAGAATTAGTATTACTGTTCTGGCATAGACTGCGTGACCCTCTCCAAACTGTATTGGTTGAATTTGTTGCTTTTTTTTTTTTTTTGGCCAATATTATAGTTAGAAGTCATCTATAAAAATGTTCAATAGGGCTGATTGGAAAGACAGCGGTAGGGCATTTACTTTGCATGCAGCAAATCTAGGACAGACCCGGTTCAATTCCCTGCATCCTATATGTTCCACCGGCCCTGCCAGGAGCGACTTCTGAGTGCAGAACTAGGAGTAACCCCTGAGCGCTGCGAATGTGACCTCAAAAAAAAAATTCCAATAGTCAATAAAGTCCTCCAACTTGCCCCCTAAACTCTGCTTCTGAGTTTTCCTTTTTTGTTTTTCGTTTGTTTGTTTGTTTGTTTGTTTGTTTTTGGGTCACACCCGGCAGTGCTCAGGGTTTACTCCTGGCTCCACGCTCAGAAATTGCTCCTGGCAGGCATGGGGGACCATATGGGGCACCGGGATTCGAACCGATGATCTTTTGCATGAAAGGCAAACGCCTTATCTCCATGCTATCTCCCGGGCCCCTGCTTCTGAGTTTTCTACTACTAAAACTTTAATTCTAACTTAATCATGATATAAAACAGGTTGAGCATTTCTATGTGAAATTTGGGACACAGACTAAAATTTATTCTTAGCTTATTCTGCTCATCCAGTATTTTTATGTGCCATCTGGTAATCTTTGGCTACATGTAACATTCAAAGTAATGTACTTCCTTCTCCCAAAGAACCAAATATCAACGTAAGTTTATGTTGTAGTTAGTTACATGCAGATATATAATAATATGTATAATAATATCTAGAAAAATAAAGACTCACTCTATCAATAAAAGTACTTGGCTGGGAAGAATGCTGATAGGTACTATTTCACAGGGTTAGTTTTTATTTTTTTATTGTAGTTTCATTATACGTAGATGAAACACCTTTGATAAAAGTATATTGTTTCAATTTTTTTTATTTTCAAGATTTGAGAAGAGTAATTTAAGAGGAATGTTTATAGTGGTTAAATACTCTTATTTTTAATTCAAGAAAAATATTAATGGTTATAGCAAAATGATTTAGATGATATCATTCTCTTTTTTCCTTTTTTGGTGATTTATCCTGAAGATATCAAAAGAAGATAGTATTGCTTTTTATAAAAATGAAGAGGATGTCCTGCTATACTCATCCCATTGAACTCACAACACAATAAATTAAATTTCTCGTGAAGCCCTTGATTCACATTGAATATAATAAACTGAAATCCACTAGAAGTAGCACTGAAATACTAAAGAAATGTCAAATCTACACATGACAACTTTCCCTGTTCTACAACAAATGTTCTAACTGGAAACCCAACTGGAAACCTGCTGCATTAATAGACTCCAATAATAGGTTAACATTTGTAATTTACAACTGTTGTTTTGTCTCTGCAATCCCCTTCCCTAATGAGATCACCAAGTAGCAAGAAAGAATTATGAGAGGAAAGATGTTTATAATTGTTTCCTTGGAAGTTAATTCAGTGTACAGCAAATAAAGCTATGTCAATCAAGAATATAGGTTTGAATTGGAGAGTAGCTCACTTTCTTTACCTTCAATCATTGAAATGCAGTTCTACAAAACAACAGATACATGTTTGCTGCAAAACACTACAAAACATATGGTGAGGAAAATTGAAATGAGCTAAATGGCAAACCATATATAATTTTTTCCTTTCAAATATAAATGACAAATTGCTAAAATAAATATGTTATAGAGTATCTCAAATGTAAATATAAGGAGTTATACTTTTTGATACACAAAGACTGACTTGGATACATATAAAAAGGGCCTTTTTATAAACACTATACATTTATTTAACGGTACAAACATCATTTCCTGGTGGTTTGGAACATATGTAGAATACAAATTGTCAAACCAAAAGATTATAAATATAGCTATTTCTGTTCTTTGGTAAAGTATAAAAATTAAGGCATCAAGAATATTAAGTATACTTTAATAAATAATTTTTATTCAGCCCTTAATAGTTTCAGGTGGCTTGATATTTTCCCCTCAATATTTATGGCATAAATATACACACATCTATATGTATTAGTAATAAAAAGAACAAAAAATCTGATAAAGCACACTAAATATTGTTTCTATTTAAGGTAGAATTACAGCTATCATTTAGGAATCTATTTTTATTTAGCTATACAATCATTTTGCTTCTGAAATGCTGTCCCACTCAGGATATGTTTTGTTTCTTTGCATAAAATTAAATTTTATAGTCATATTCTCTCTATATAATATGGAATTTTAATTTCTTTTTATTAGTTCTTTGATGCTAAGTAAATTTAATTTTAATATTTTAGGGGCATGGTTTGGGGCACACCAGTGACGCTTAAAGGTTACTCTCGGCCATGCACTCAGAAATCGCTCCTGGCTTGGAGGACCATATGGGATACTGGGGATCAAACAGAGGTCTGTCCTGGTCAGCTGCATGCAAGGCAAGTGCCCTATCTATGCGCTATTTCTCTGACCCTTAATTTTAATACTTTAACACAAAAAATTCTCAGTAACTCTACACAGGGACATACAGAATGACTTTATAATAATAAAATCAGTTCCTAAATGTTCAGGTATAGAGGTGTAATTTTGTTTAATTCAGCTTCTCTATTGATTTTGGATGAAGGAATATAACAGGAAACTAGTCACTGCTTTGGTATCCTCATTTTGTTTTTCTTGTACATAGATCTGATGGTTGATATAAACCCAAAGATGTGTGCAATGTAGTTTAAAGCTGTTCATATGCTCTATAACTCAAAAAAGTTTTTAAGTATAATAAAAAATAGCTATCCATTATAGAGAAGCCTCTGTAAACTAAAGATGAAAACTTCTTATATCTACAGGCAAGTTTTAACAATGCACAATAGAATGAGCCAAGGAACTTAAAAAATAATAAAACCTCATAAAAAAAAACACAACCGGATGAGAAAATAAAGGAATTCGGGATGCAGAAATTATTCAGCAAGATAAAGTCTACCTGAAAACATTTTTGGTCTGTTAGGCTTTGGCAGGGGGTGGTGGTGGTGGTCCTTGTCCTTGTTTTATGATCAGGTGTCAATCCTGGTTGGAATTTGGAGTGGCATAGGATGCCAGGGATTGAACCTTGGTCAGCTACATTCAAGGCAAGTGCCCTATCCTTTGTAATATCTCTTCGGTTCTCCTTAAAATATTTTAAAGAAGTGGTGCTAGAAATATAGTACAGCTGTAGGACATGTGCTTTGTATGCATCTGACCCAAGATAGATGGAGGTTCGAATCCCAGGTATCCCATATTGCCCCCCATGCCTGTCAGGAGTGACTTCTGAGCACAGATCCAGGAGTAACCCCTGAGTGCTGCTGGGTGTGACCCAAAAAACCAAAAAAAATGTTTTAAAGAAGAAATAACTGCCTTGTAGAAAATGTTCTCATATCACAATATTGAAATAGAACTATCAGATAAATTATCATAAGATCCTCAGAGACTTGGAAATTTCATCAAAATATCTAAAAATCCTCAGTTTGAAGAGATTGTCTCAAGGAAAGTTAAGTGAACGAAGATAAAAAGAAAAGTTGGAATATAGATTTTGTAAAACTTCATGGAATTTTGATGTTAAACCATCATATTATGAAGGAATTAAATATTAGATCAGTGATCTTAGCTTTCATATGAAGTGTCCCCCCCAAAAAAGAAAATTCAACTCAAAAAAGAAAAAATATAAAATATAACAATGATAAAATAGTTAATATAAAGCTGATATGAGAACAGTAAGAAAAGTGATACAGCAAAATCTGCTTGTTTGAAAAATAAATATAACTTAAAAACTGGTAACAATAATGGCAATTGGGCAAAATATAAAGAGAAAGCAAAAAAGACTGAAAGCAATAAAGAGAGATGACATTTCTAATGACTCCACAACTCTCAAAAATAATAAGATAATACTTCCAATATTTTTGTGATTAAAATGAACTGGGAAAACATTGACTAATTTAATGAAATGCATATGCTATCTAAACTTATAAAAATGTAGTATAAGCTGAGAATTTTGAAGCATCAAAATACCCAGGAGCCCCAGGAACCCCACTGGTGATTCTTGTGTGTGTTGTGTGTGTTCTATTAATTTTATTTTTATATCTTTATTTAAACACTTTGATTACAAACATGATTGCAGTTGGGTTTCAGTCATATATAGAACACCTACCTTCACCAGTGCAACATTCCCATCACCAATGTCCCAAATCTCTCACCTCCTTACACCAAATCTCTCACCTCCTTACACCAACCCCCCCCCAACCCCCTCCTGTATTCGAGACAGGCTTTCTGCTTCCCTCATTCATTCACATTGTTGTGATAGTTGTCAGTGTAGTTTTTTCCCTAACTGCAACACGCCTCTCTTTGTGGTGAACTTCATATCATGAGCTGGACCTTCCAGCCGTCATCTCTATTATCTCACCCATAGATGTGAGAGACTATTCTGTGTCTATCTCTCTCCCTCTGACTTATTTCATTCAGCAACATAGACTCCATGTACATCTATGTATAGGAAAACTTCATGACTTCATCTCTCCTGATGACTGCATAATATTTCATTGTGTATATGTACCACAGTTTCTTTAGCTATTCCTCTGTTGAAGGGCATCTTGGTTGTTTTCAGTGTCTAGCTATTGTAAATAGTTCTGCAATGAATATAGGTGTGAGGAAGGGATTTTTGAATTGTATTTTGGTGTTCCTAATGTATATCCCTAGGAGTAGTATAGCTGGATGATATGGGAGTTTTCCATGAAGGCTGGATTAGATGGCATTCCCAAACCAACAGTGAATGAGAGTTCCTTTCTCTACATATTCCCTCCAATACTGATTGCTCTTGTTATTTCTGATATGTGTCAGTCTCTGGTGTGAGATGGTACCTCATTGTTGTTTTCATTTGCATCTCCCTGATGATTGGTGATGTGAAGCATTTTTCATGTGTCTTTTGGCCATTTGTATTTCTTTGAGAAATTGTCTGTTCATTTCTGCTCCCCATTTTTTCTTTTTTATATAATAATTTTTATTTTGACCAAAGTGGATTACAAATGTTTCACTGTAATACTCTAGATGCATAGTGACATGGAATCAGGGGCATTCCCACCACAATGTTGTCCTCCTGCCACCCCTGTTCCCAGCATGCATCCCCTATCCCCTTCCTTTGCACCCAGTCTGCTAATATAAGTGGTCCCTCTGTGTCTAGCTTTTTGTAAATTGGGTATTGATTCTTTTGTCATTGACTTTGGATTTGGTGTTTAAATCTGATCATTTTTTTTATTTCCACTCAATGTTCATATGATGGGGTTAGATGTTTTTTTGTTGTTGTTAAGTTCCATCAGTAGTTTGTATATCTTTGGAATTAACCCCTTATCTGATGGGCATTGGATAAACAGCTTCTCCTATTCTGTGGGTGGATTTTGTATTCTAGGTGATTCTTGACCTAGTTAAATGCAAGAACCCATAGATGCCATACTGCTCAGATCTTTTTGTGCCATACTATCAATGGGCATAACTGGATCAATTCAGGCCAAACCTGAGTTCTCTATGGTTATGCCCAGTGATCCTTGGGTCTATGAGGAAATGGGAGCTCTAAATGTTTTAGTAACTCTTGAACCTAAGTTGTTAATTATTATGTCAAATAAATGGAATCTATAGAGTTAGGGGAAAAAGAGGGTAGGATACTTGCCTTGTATGTACTGACCCAGATTCTATCCTGGCATGCCAGGAAAAAAATTCATCAGGAATGATCCCTGAGTGCAGAGCCATAAATAGGCTCTGAGCATCACTGGGTGTCTCCCCAAAACAACAACAAGAAATAACAATATATGTAATATATACAA
>PVKC010029127.1:0-15216 GCA_004027635.1 Crocidura indochinensis
TCTTTCTTCCATTTCTCTCCTCAGGTCCAGTATATTCTTGTTGGTTTCAGTCTGGTTGACCTATCCATTGATGACAAAGCCGTGTTGAGGTCCCCAACAATTATTGTGTTGCTGTTGATGTTATTTTTCAGCTTTGTCAACAATTGTATTAAATATTTTGCTGGACCCTTATTCCGTGCAGATATGTTTTGAAGCATGATTTCTTCCTGCTCTACATACCTCTACATAATGTCCATCTTTCTCCCTTACAACCTTCCCGAGTATAGAGTTTGCATTATCTGATATTAGTATGGCCACTCCAGCTTTTTTATGGGTGTTGTTTGCTTGGATAATTATTCTCCAGCCTTTTATTTTGAGTCTATGTTTGTTCTGACTACTCAGGTGCGTTTCTTGTAGACAGCAGAAAGTTCGATTGAGTTTTTTGATCCATTTAGCCACTCTGTCTCTTAACTGTTTCATTTCGTCCATTGATATTGAGAGAAAGAATTGTCCTGGGATTTGATGCCATCTTTATATTGAAATTTGGTGTGTTTTTTGGTTAGTCTTGTCTTAAATTCGATCTTAATTTTTTTCTCTTAAGAGTGGGTTTGAGTCTGTAAAGTTTCTGAGCTGTTTTTTGTCTGTGAAATCATGTATTCTTCAGTCAAACCGAAAGTGCATTTTTCTGGGTGCTGTATTCTAGGTGAAGCATTCATTTCATTCAGTTTTGTCACAATATCCCACCACTGCTTTCTTGCCTTGAGTATTTCTGGTGACAGGTCTGCTGTAAATCTCAAGGATGCTCCCTTGAATGTAATTTCCTTTTTTGATTTTGTTGTTCGCAGAATTATTTCTCTATCTGTGGGATTCCTCATTGTGACTAGGATGTGTCTGGGGGTATTTTTCTGGGGTTTCTTTTGGTTGGTACTCTTCGGGCATGCAGGATTTCATCACATATATTCTTTAGCTCTGGAAGTTTCTCTTTTATGATTTTCTTGATCGTTGATTGTTCCTGGAACTTTTCTTCCTGTGTCTCTGGGACTCCAATGATTCTTAAGTTGTTTATCTTGATCTTATCATAGATTTCTATTTTCATCTGTTCCTATTCTTTGAATATTTTTCCACTGTCTGTTCATTTGTTTTAAGTGTTTTTTTCCAATCTCTCCCGCTGTATGGAGTTGTTATTTACCTCATCTTCCACAGCACCAATTCTATTCTCATCTTCTTCTACCCTGTTGTTGAGATTATCCATTTTGTTGTTCAATTCATTTACTAATTTTTTTCAGGCCTGTTAGTTGACATGTTATTTTCAATTTGGAGTTTTGTGATTGCTGTCATCATATTTTCTTGGTTCTTTTTAGTGTTCTGTTTAACTCGTTCCATGATTTCTTTGAGTTTTTCAGCATCTTCCATATTGCTTTTCTAAAGTCCTTATCTGAGACATTGATTAGTTTGTTGGTCATTATCTGGTCATCAGAATTGTTATCTTCATTCTCTAAGTCTGACTCTGGCCTGAGTTTTTTTGCCATTGTTACACTTGTATTGTGTGTTTTTCACGTGTTGCGGTGGTATTTATTGGCTACATGATGTACAACAGCCACACTCTTCTGGTTCTGCCCTTTCTGGTGTGTTGATTTGCCCACAAAGGAGTGGAGTCCTCCGTGGATATGGCCTCACACAGGATCAAATCTTAGGCCCAAGCACGTAGGAGAGAAGACAGTCCAGAGAGAAAGAAGACAGTGATCCAGCACAGTCCTTAGTGTGATTTTTTTCTTCTTTTCATGATGATGCTCTTTCCTTAGAAAGAGGGCATGGCTGCATAGCAAAGCGGAGTTAAGTGCTCTTCTGCAGCTTCTTTTCAGCCTTCTGCCAAGAGTTTTGAGCAACAGGAGAGGAGAGAGAAACACACGGACAGGACTCACAGGTTTTTTTTTTTTCACAGTCAGGCCGCACTGGGCAGGTGTATATTCCATAATTAAACATTTTCATGAGCTTATTTGTCATCCATTTTCTTTCTTTGTGATCTTTATATTTTTTGCCTAGTTTTGAAATGTTTGCTTTTTTCCAAGTTTTGAGAGTTCTCTGTATATTTTTTCTATTTTTACATAAAACATTTGACTACCAAATACTTTCTGTTTCTGACCATTTTTGCATGAAAATATCATTTGAAGAGTAAAAGCTTAAAATCCGATATGTTGTATGTATATATTTTTGCTTTTATAGGTCATTAAGTCCTATTTATAGCTTTTTGCTTATTAGAAATAATTTCTAATCCAAGGTCATAATGGATTTCTCCTTAAAAATTACAGCTGCATGTTCTACATTCAGGTCTATGGATAGTTTGAGTTAATTTTTTATTTGTAGTACTGTTGGTTTAGGTTTACTTCTTTGGTTTTGCATGTAGATATATATGCTTTGTTTTCAGCATCATTTGTTCAACAAAAAAAAAAAGAATTCTTTACTCACCGATTACCTTTAAACTGTTGAGAATCAGTATTCATATATGAATTTTTCCATATTTATGTTATATTCTGTTTCATCGATCTATTTATTTAATTTGTCTCCAAAGCCATTTCTTTGATGACTAGGTTATAATAAATTTTTAATGCAGTTAATATTGCTTCCACAACTATGTTTTTTTTCAAAGCCATTTTAGTTTTATTCATATTTTAACTGTACTCGGTATTTTTGTACTTGGTACTTCTTTGTGTATTTCTGTTGTAACTGTGAAGTCAACTTGTCTTTTCTGTAACTAATAAGTCTGGGATTTTTATTTTTATTGCATTGAATCATGATCGTGGTATACCTCTAATTTATTTGGGTTTTAGTTTCACTGAAATACTTTGTAATTTTGGAATTGCAGGATTTTCACATCTCATCAGTTTTATCTTTGGACATTTCACATTTTTATGCTTTTCAAAATTGTATTATCTTAGATTTCAAATCTAGTTATATATTGCTTGAACATAGTACTATGACTAATACTTCTGTATTGATTTTATTTCCTGCTACATTGTTTATCTCACCTCTTTGTGCTAGTACCTTCCTTTTCTTTTCCATTTGGCAGTCATTATCTGTGGGGAAAGGCAGTTTTTCTTTATTATTTCTAAACTGAATACTTGTGTTTATTTTTCTTACTTTATTATACTGGCTAAAAGTATCGGGATACTGTTAAATAGAAAAGGCCAAAATAATATTCACTTTTTCCTAAAGTTATGGTAAAAGTATATTTTTAGCATTTGATTTTCAACAGGTAAAATAGTGCTGGACTGGAGAAATAATACAGCAGGGATAGTTCTTATTTTGCATGAAGCTGAATCAGGTGCATTCCCCACACTGCATATAGTTATTTCTCTAAGCACTGTCATGAGTGACCCCTGAACACAGAACTAGGTGTAAGTCTGAACACCACTGCATGTGACTCTCCTCCCAAAGAAGAATTTAAATTCAATGCCAATTAAGATGTGTTTTATCTGGTCATAGAAGTTTCATTAATTTATCTATTTTTAGAATGATTTCTATTATAATCCTTTGTGTTAATTTAGTTTTAATTTTTTAGCTTTATGAAGTACACTGATCTATTTTCAAATGTTAAGGATTACATTTTCAAAATCATTCTCACTTGTTCACAATGTCATATTCTTCTTTATATATTGCATTTTAATTTGCCACATTATGTTTATATTTTTACCACTATTTTCATGTAGCTTCACATGAGGGAATTGCTTGCCTGGAACGACGGTCATTACTCTACCTGTCGTTATTGTGAAAAAGGTTTCCCTTCCTGAAATTTGGTGTATCTTGTCTTTCAGTAGTGCACAGCTGTGCTATTGCAAACAGTACATTTTTTGGTGGGGAGGTCACACCCAGCAGCGCTCAGGGGTTACTCCTGGCCCTATGCATAGAAATAGCTCCTGGTAGACTCAGGGGACCATATGGGATGCCGGGATTTGAACCACTGTCCTTCTGCATGCAAGGCAAACGCCCTACCTCCATGCCATCTCTCCGGACCCCAGACATTACATATTTACGTTAAGATTAACTTTTCTAGTTAGTGCTGATATATATAACACTTTATTTTTGTATATTTCTCTATTATATTTATTTCTTTACTCTTTTCCCTTCTCATAGTGTGTGAATTATTTGGAATTTTATTTTAGGCTATACCATAATAAAACTGGATAATATGCTTCTTCTCTTTTTAATCTTATGGCTTATTTTATTTTTCTCATATTGTCTAAGAGTTGCAAAGCAATATAATATGTAAGATAAGTGGTAAGAATAGACATTCTTTTTTTTCTGGTTTTGGGGTCACACCCAGTGACGCTCAGGGTTACTCCTGGCTCTGCACTCAGAAATCACTCCTGGCAGGCATGGGGGACCATATGGGATGCCAGGACTTGAACTACCGTACATTCTGGATCAGCTGCTTGCAAGGCATATGCCCACTGCTGTGCTATCTCTCGGGCCCCAAGAATAGACATTCTTATCATTTTTTTGAATTTACAGGTTATGCTAATATTTCACCTTTAAGTGTTTTTGCTTATCATAGTAAATTTATTTTATTTAAATTCCACATTTTTGTTCATAATAAAGGCCTATACTCTTCTTTTTCTTTTTCATGCTACCTTTCTTAAATTAGATATGTCTTTTATAATAGCCTCATAAAGTTGACTATAAAACTATTATACCCCTTTATTGTGGCCACATCTTTAATAACTCACTTTCTTTAATAGTAATACATCTTAGGGACAGACCTGTGTTTGATCCCTGGCATCCATATGGTTCCCTGAATTTGTCAGGAGTGATTCCTTAGTGCAGAACCAGAAGAAACCCCTGAGCATTACTGGATGTGGCTCAACCACACCCTCATCCCAAAGGAAAAGCCACACTTCTAAAACAGAACAAAACAAAAACAACAAAAAAGAATAATATAACTTACTTCAGATTTTTATTTAACCCCATTTATAAAGCTTGGCTTTTAATTTCATGAATTCCTACTTTTTAATGATGTCTATTTTCTCTGTTCTACAGTCACTAATTTTATCATCTAGCAGTAAATTAGCTTTTCTTTGCCTATCTAGGCATAGGTTAGAAACTGGATGTAATTCATTTTAGTTTTGAAATTAACTTATTACTTTGGAGCATTCTGTATTCAGTCGGTGAAATGAATTTGATCTTCAAATTTTTACACTTAGTCTTAGCCAAAAGGCCGAGACACGATGATCTTCAGATTTTTAATTGGACAGAATGTTAGCTTTGAGTTCTATCAGATCATCCTTTTATAAACTTAGAGACTCCAAAGAGATGAGCAGAGCCTTTTAATCCATTTTTTATATTAACTGTATCTTTTTGCAGTTATACCTTTGTGCACAGTTTTTATGTTCCAGACTATTACTCTCCTTGGCTAGAGATCTTGTGTCTCATGCTTGAGTTAACATTAAAGTCAAGCTCATACCTGTTCATACAGTTTGATTCCACCTCTCCTATGTGTACACCTTTCTGGGTAAGAGCTGCTTCTTTATCTTGGTACCTGGGTGTTCTCTCTCTTTGTTTTTGGTTTTGTTCACTTTTGTTGATTTTATTTGTGGTGCTGGGATTGAAGCTAGGTCTCATGTATGCAAGACTTGCACTTTACTGTTGAGCTATTTTTCCAACCCAGCAATTTGAGTTTTAGTTGCTTTCTATTCTATCGTTTTGCCACACATGATTTCTCTCTAATCCCTATGGACTCTCTAAAGTTACACTGGAGAAAATACTGACTAGACACATTTTTATTAGGACTGTAATGTCACAGTATCAGAACCTATGCTGAAGTGAATTTGTCTTTGGAGAGACCCAATTAAAATCAGCTCCACTATTTTAAAATCTTAATACTCTCAGTCTTTTCTCTTTCTGTTTTTGAAGTCTATCAATTCTTATAGCCGTGAGTTTTATGGGATTCTAGAAAAAAATTCTTGGCATTTTAGAATAAATAAACCTTTCAATGCTGTGCCAAAACAGATAGACTATTTCTTATGTTTCTAAAGAGTGGGAAAAAGGAAAAACTGAATCTTTACTAAAGTTTTATATATATACTTCTATATTTATACTATTTTTCTTTTATTTATTTTTCCATGATTATACTTTTATGTGATGCTGTTAACAGAGGAACTACTATTTATCAAAAATACAATGTTCTAATGATTTTTTTTCTTTTTTTGGTTTTAGGGTCACATCTGGTGATGCTCAGGGGTTATTCCTGGCTTTGTGCTGTGATCAGAAATAGCTCCTGGCATTGTCAGGGGATGCTGGGGAAGAGATAGTACAGTGGGTAAGGTGCTTACCTTGTACATCGCCAACCTGGTTTCAATCCCCAGCATCCTATATGGTCCTCTAAGCTTATTACATGTCAATTGAGCACAAACCAGAGCCTATCCTGTAGTTCTGTTACTAAGAGGTGATATAGAACTTTCCCACATGGACTTATTGAAATTATGAATTATGCAACTCTAGGTACACTGAACATAAATGTTCCTTTTAGAATCAAACTCTGCCAGTTGAGGTATTGGGACCGAAGTCTCAATATTTACTCTGCCACTTCTTTCTTTTTTAATTTTTGGGGTTTTTGGGGGGCACCCAGTGATGCTCAGGGGTTTCTCCTGGCTCTGTGCTCAGAAATTATTCCTGGCAGGAATAGGGGGTCATATGGAATTCTGGGATCAAACCATGTCGACCCCATGCAAGGCAAATATTCTACACGCTGTACTATTGCTCCAGCCCCCACTGCTCCTTTCTTTCCGCTGCCAAAAATGTACTCCAAATTTGGCTTCTTGGTCTCTAAATTAAAAGCTTCTTTTCCTTTCTTTCTTTTTGTGTTTTTTTTATTTTTTGTTTTTGTATTTTTAGGGCATATCTGGCTGTGCTTAGGGCTTACTCCTGACTCTGCATTAAGGGATAATTCCTGGTGGGGTACCAGGAACCATACTGTGTGCCCATAGTTGATCCCACATAGGTCTTATACAAGGCAAGCATCCTATCTGATGTACTATCTCTCTCTCCCGTCTCCTACCTTCATTCTTTTAATATTGACTTGGTTGTTGGTGAGGCTGAAGAAATCAGATCCCAAGCAGAAAGAAAGCTTACACGAGCCACTTCTGGGAAATAACTCCAGCACCTCTTTATTTTAGTGGTGAACAGTTATTTATAATGTGTCTAAGCCAATCAGGCTAAGAGGAAAACAAGAAAAGTAAAACTCAACAAACAAAAACAACAACAACAACAACAACAACAACAATAAAACAGGATCCAATCAATTAAGAAGACAAAATGGAATCCAATAAGGTTCGGAAGGAAAAAAAGGATAAGTGCTCTGTTTAACGGAAAAACATGATGTCTACTATATTTAAAGGAAAAACAGGATGTGGGTTCTCTGTTGGGATAAAAACAAGATGTTTGCTCTGTTAGGCTCTGTATGTTTAGCTACACTTGGTCACATGTATTAAGGGCATATATAATTAGATCCCTCCTTTCCTTTACTGTCCTCACAACCTCTTGCACATACCCCATGTTCCAGCTGTGATGAACTGGAGCCACAACCACAAACTAATGTTCAGACTACCCCAGAGACCGCCTTGAAAGGTGGCGTGAATGAAGGAAAACTAAACCTTGCAATGTGGAAGAACCCAATAAATTCTGAAAGTTAATGAAAATTTGGTTTTTATTTGTTTTTAGAAAAAAAGTTATATATTGATGTATAATAACATCAATAAAGCAGGTCATTATGAGAAGAAAGTAGAACAAATTAGTTATAATAAAGTGTAAAAGCATTTTATATGACCAGAAAGATAGTACAGTGGTTGCATGCAACCAATACAGATTTGATCCATGACACCGTTCATATATTCATCCCTTGAGCCTCAAAAAGAATATTCCCTGACCACAGAGCCAGGAGTAAACCCTGAGCAGAGCAAGTATGGCCTCTGAAAAAATTTATAGGAGCCTCCCCATCAGTACTTAGTGTGTGGGGTTCACTTCTGGTTCTAACTCACCTTCCATGCATTGCTGCTTAGATCCCATACCAGGGAACACCCTTCGTGTTGGTTGGGGCCTCTGGGAGCACTTTGGTTTGCTTGGGGGCCATATGGAAAAGAAGGCCAAACAAGGCATGCGTCTTACCCCTTTTATTTATCACCCATCTCAGAACATTTCTGTGGAGAATTTTGGGGCCATGCTTGGCAGTACTCAAGAGCTATCCCTGGTTCTGTTTCCAAAGTTCACTTCTAGAAATGCAGGGGAACCATTTGCAGTGCTGCAGATCTAACTGGAATCATTATTTCTTTCCCTTTACTACCTCTCTGCCCCATCCCAAATATTTTTATTAACAGTTAAACAGGAGGCAATAATAAGGAACTGGACATAACAGTAATATTGGTAGTAACTAGACAATTATTGCTATGCATACCATCAAATAGAGGAAAATAAGAAAGGATTAACATGTAGAGACAGATGAAATCAGAAATCAAAAACCAAATAATAACCAAAGATAATTCTATTAGCACCAAGTCAGTATTAGAGCCAATGCCTCACACATCTGAGGCTCTGGGTTTGATTTCAATACTACAAAAAAGTAAATAGAACCCATAGAGTGTGTTTTGGGACAGTAGTTGCCCGTGTAATTTATAAAACAAGACTGTTTCAGAAATGTACTCTTTTTTTCTTTTGTTTTATTTTGTTGTGTTTATTGGCAATATCTGGTAGTGTTCAGGGCTTTCTCCTGGCTCTTCATTCATGACTACTCTTGGGGGAGTGAGGGACCATGTGAAGTGCTAAGGATTGAACCTAGATTGGCTATGTGCAAGGAAAGCATGCTACACTCTGTGTTGTTTATTCAGCCTCAGTTTATACCTTCATAAGAATTTAAAGGTCAGAGCTGGAGTGGTGGCACAAGTGGTAGGGTGTTTGCCTTGCACACGATAACCTAGGACATACCACGGTTCAATCTTCAAGCATCCCATATAGAACCCCAAGCCAGGAGCGATTTCTGAGTGCATAGCCAGAAGTAACCACTGAGCATCACCAGGTGTGGCCCCCCCAGAAAATAATTTAAAGGTCATTTATAAGGAAGGAATCTTTAGGAAATCATCAAAGAAAACCCCCCAAAACACTTAAAACCAACATCACCGGCATGAGAACCAATGACCTAAAACCCCAAAAGATTTAACAGCCTCAAGTAAGATAAGTATATCAGAGGACTCATTCTAAAGATATTTCAAGGGAAGCAAATTGAGGACAAGATCATTTTACATGGACAAAGGAAATATGTTTAAATATTCAAATAAAATGTAATATTCTTTCTTTAACAAATACCTCAAAGTAATATATTACTTTCATGAATTACTCGATAGTTTTTGAAAGGACAATCAAGGCAACTGAAGTAGAGACATCTTTTTTATTATTAATACCTTATTTAAATACCTGATTACAAATATGATTATAGTTGGGTTTCACTCATGTAAAGAACACCCCCCCTTCACCAGTGCAATATTCCCATCTCCAATATCCCAAATCTCCCTCCTCCCCACCCCACCCTCGCCTGTACTCCAGACAGGCTTTCTACTTCCCTCATTCATTCACATTGTTATGACAGTTCTCAATGTAGTTATTTCTCTAACTGCACTCATCACTTTGTGGTGAGTTTCACATCATGAGCTGGACTTTCCAGCCCTCCTCTCTTTTGAGACATCTTATCTTTAAAAATTAAAATATCACAAAGCATCAAAGAGGTTGCACACACATGGTAATTCATGTAAATTTAAAGGAAGTTATTTTTTCAAAAGATGAGTTATGCTGTTAGAAAAATGTATAAAGAAGATAATATGACTTATATTACAGATAAAATAGTCGATACCTGGGCTTGAGTGATAGCACAGCAAGTAGGGTGTTTGCCTTCTATGTAGCCAATCCAGGTTCAATCCCCCTGTGCCTTGCAGGAGTAATTTCTGAATGCAAAACCAGGAGTATTCCCTGAGCACTGACAAGTGTGCACCCCCCAAAAGAAAGTCAAGACCCAGAGTAGGGCAAAGGCTAAATTCTTTATATTCCTTCTTGGGAATAAAATAATATTTTGTCTTTATTTTCAAAAATATTTATATGTATGTATATTTAAAATACTTTAGAGCAACTTCAACAAATTAAAATACAATTTCATATAGCACTGTAGAAACTAAGAACTTAATAATCACCCCACAATGTATATCAAGTCATCATGCTATACATATTAAATATATTAAATATATATAATTTTGTTTGCCAATTTGTCAGCTGCTGTGGTAAGCAAACAATACAATATAATATACTTTATGAATTCCTACCTTTTTATTACTCTATAATTTCATAAAATATTAAGCAAGTATAATGCTTGATTTTAAGTGTTTCTTTTACCAAAAAAGTGCAGAACCTAAAGGAAAACCAAGTACATTGTTTATTGTAAAATATGATAAATTGAAGGTACTAAGAACAGTACATGATAAAAACTGAAAATGCAATTTAAGATGGTAGACAGAATGGAAAAGTTCTAGGAGAATTATTGACCACCAGTGTGAACTCCTTTATTGTTCTAGGAACCATTATGATTCATGCCACTTGCTAAAGTGATTTCTTTCACTCTGTTCTTAATTCTTGAACTCCTGTAGGCCATATTATCAGTAATTGTTCTCTTGAGAGACTTCTTTCACCTTAGTTTAGAATCCAAACAATTTTTGCCTTACTTACCCAGGAATACTCAGATAACCATCAAATAGTACTGCTGTTACTCCTTGACAGGTCATAGCTTTTCTGGGAATCTTGGTTCTGTCAAAGTTGATGCCATTGGACTGAATTAGCTGAGCAACAGCAGGGTAAGGGTTAGCTTATCAGTTGATAACACAGATGATTAATTGGGCATGAGGTGTAGTAGTGAACAGTTAGGAATGCAGAAGCAATTAAAGATGGGTCCAGAGTTAGTTATGCCCTTTCATTCCTATTATTAATTTTCTCACACTTACACTCATAATCTCATTATTTACCTAACATTCAAAGCAAAAAATCTCACTTCCAGGTTAACAAAAATATAGACATCAAGGTGAAACCTACCCCAGACCCCTGCATCCAAGACATTACATTTTTTTGAATCTCCGTAAGTAGGGTTTTCTAAGTGGTTTTGTCTCCCATGAAGAGACTGGGCCAGAACTCATTTTAGGCTAGGCACATTCAACCCTACTTAACACTGCTCACTGCCATTTTCTTATCCCATTCTTATTGACCCTGAAGCCCTCACCTCCTATTTCAAAACTGCCCGAGTTCTCTGACATTGAAGTTTCTGTTCATCTTGCTCTCTTGCTTGATAGGGTTCAAGAAATTCTTTTCACCTATAGAAGAAAATCCAATTGCCCAACCACACATCTTTCATGATTGAGCCATTTTCTAAATCAAGGATTCTCAAACTTTCCTCTTATTTGAAAACCTAGAGATATTTATGATGTCTTTCTAATGTTCTTAGTAAGATAAGGTTGAGGGTCAAGCCACAACCATGGCAGTAATATTGGAATCAATCACTCTGAGGGTGAGAACCAAGCACACGCAAGTACACGTGTGTGTGTGTGTGTGTGTGTGTGTGTGTGTGTGTAATTGTAAGTCTGTTCAAGTGATTCCAATGAGAAGTCAGTTGAAGAACCACTGCTATGAACTGACCCTTTGCTTCACATATTATGATTTGCTTCACATATTATGATTCGAACCCTGGGAGGAACTTAGCCCATGTGGATGCAAATCTTGACTCCACCACTTACTGGTGAATACTCTTGGACCAGCCTGAAGCTCTCCCTGTCCTTTAGTTTTTCATGAGAAAATGGGATATTTAAGTTCTTATTTCAAAAGTTTTGAGGGTTAAAGAAGATGCATATGAAGTGTTTTCAGTGATTCCCAAGGTGAGTGTTACTACCACCCCTTTGAAAGTGCTGGAATGATTGAGAGGAGTGGTAATAGAAGGCACCTTCTGTCTGCTTAAAGATTGCAGATTTGGAGGGTTAACAAGTGGTTGTTGTTTTTTTTCCCATGAAAAGTAGGCAGTAGCCTAAATTACTTTGGATACCTATAAGTTAGATGAATAAACTAAGCCCCTGACACATGATAGGAGCTGCTATTAACACTGGTTTTCCCTTTGTATATACCATCCTCTTGCTCACTTGAATTTTTTTTGTTTTGGTTTTGGTTTTTGGGCCACACCTGATGGTGCTCGGGGGTTACTCCTGGCTGTCTGCTCAGAAATAGCTCCTGGCAGGCACGGGGGACCATATGGGACACCGGGATTTGAACCAACCACCTTTGGTCCTGGATCGGCTGCTTGCAAGGCAAATGCCGCTGCTAACTCTCTGGGCCCGCTCACTTGAATTTTTGAGGATGTGGTTCTTTTTACCATTCTAACCAACCTCCTTTCACTCTCCCTCCATACTTTTTGGCAAGTCTTTATCTTTGGTCTTCTGTCACCTTTATATAGTCTTCCTGAATTTCTTCCTACATTTATACACAGCCAGGCTGCAGGATATACTTTCCTTGAGCTCTGGGGCATATCTTTATAATAGCCTTTTTCTTGCTTTATTGACCTAGTTTCCATTATGATTAACTCAAGAATACAGGCACTGAGGATTGGTCCATTTTTTTGTGTTTTTTTTTGTGGGGGGGGTCACACCCGGCAGCGCTCAGGGGTTACTCCTGGCTCCATGCTCAGAAATCACCCCTGGCAGGCTCGGGGTGCTATATGGGATGCCAGGATTCGAACCACCGTCCTTCTGCATGTAAGGCAAACGCCTTACCACTGTGCTATCTCAGCCCCAGATTGGTCCATTTTTATCTTATTTAGCATCAAGTTAAATGGCCTAATAAGGAGTTAGTACTCAAATAGTGCTTGTTGAATGAAGGGATAAATACATGCATAGGTAAGGGACTTATGTAGTAATAAAAATTAGGACAAATATAATTTCTTAACAAAATTGTGAGGGTGTATATTAAAATTAAGTGGAATTAAAACAAAATGGTTGTCGGGGCTGGCAAGCTAGCAAAATGGATTGGACACTAACCTTTCATGCAGGTAATCTGGGTTTGATCTCCAGCAACCAATATTGTCCCACCCTTAGTACTTCTAGGAATGGTCCCTGAGCACAGATTAAGAGTAAGATCTGAGTGTAACTTTGTGAGCCCCCCCCCCAAATAAATAAAACAAAAACATTTTAACTTGTTGAATTTGAAGACATTTTAAAAGTGCTAACAATTATTGTTACTGATATGATGTGATATTTCATTATGCTTTTTATTAATATCCCAAATGATATGATATTGAGCATGTTTTTTCCATGTACACATGAGTAATATCTATCATCTTTATGGAAATGTCTATTTGGTTCTTTTGCCCTTTTTATTGAGTTGCTTGCCTTTTTTGTTGTTGGGATGTATGAGTTCTTTATATATTTTAATTACCTCTATTATGCAAATAGCTTTTCCCAAATGCTAGAAAGACTTTGCTTTATTGCTTCTTTTACTATCTAAAACTGGTTAGTTTAATGATCCAGTGGTATTACTTATAGGCATCAATCCAAAGGATATGGAAACACAAACCAATTCAAAAATATAGTTGTATGTTTATGTTCAGAATCATGTTTCACAGTAGCCAAAACATAAAATTTATTCAAGTGACTACTGATGGATGACTGTATAAGGAGATTATAATATATATGTATATATGCAGATATCTGTATATAGATATGATATATTAATTATATGATGAAATAGTACTCCACCATTAAAGTTATAAAATGAAGGAAGTTGCAGTGGCTAATACTAAGTGAGATAGGGCAGAAAGTAAAAGGCTGTTGTCAGATGGTTTCAATTGTATGAAATATAAATGAAGCAAATGAACTAAAAGTAAAATACAATTAAGCAAAAATCTACTCCTAGACTCAGTGATACCTGTGATTACTGGAGGAAAATCAGGGGATATAGGAAAAATAGACAGTAAAATATCTTTTGTAAAATTCCTCCCTCTTTTTATCCCCCCTTCAATTTATGAGGCAGAAAAGAATAATTCACGTTATGTGGTTCTGTTGGAAAAATTTGGGAGGAGTCCATCTAGAGGCTATAAATATCAATTTAAAAGAAGAAAGGGGAAAAGAAGAAAAACAACAAAAAGCAGCAACTAGAAAAAAAATCACAGTAGCAACAAAAACAACAAAATAGCAACCACAAGAACAAAATAGAAAAAAGATAGGAAGGAGGGCTGGTGTGGCAAGGTTTTGTGATTTTTTTTTTTTGCACATGCACAGAAAGTATTGGGGAAATTAGAAAGGGAATTCCCTTGGCCTAAGAGATACAAAGTTTCTCCACCCTTGAAGCATACTGTCATGGGAACATCTACAGGCTCCATATACACTCATTATCGATCCCTAAGGTCTTTTTATGGTGTCAGGAAACTTTCCGTTCAGTTGTGAATAATAAAATTGGGCCTTGTAGCTAGAGATCTTAGTATTTTCACACATCATAGGACATATTGTAGGATAGAGTTTTTTTTATGGTTCTAGAATTTCTGTCCTATCATGGTTGTTGTAATCAGTCTTCTGTAATTAGTGATCTTGGTATTTGCACAGATCCTAGGATGAATCCTAGGATAGAGTCTTTCATTATGGTTCCAAAAGTTTTTGTTGCAGTTGTCAAAGACAGACCTCTGGAATTAGAGATATTGGTTTTTGTACAAATCCTAAGCTGAAGCCTATGCTAGGGTCTTTCTTATTGGTCCCAGGATAAGTTTTGTCAGCCATGGTTGTCAAAGTCAGTCTTGTATATTAGTGATCTTGGTTTTTGCACAGATCAAAGTATGACATGTCTTCTGATTTCATCCTTACTGTTAGGTGATGAGATAGGACAACCTGCGCTTAGATCAAGTTGTTGTTTCCTCATTGTAAGGATGTCATATCAAAACTGGTGCAAGTTGGTGCCAGAGAGGTATTAGGAATTTCCCAGGGGGAGCTTGGTTCCAAGAAAATTTCCAGAGATGAAAAGCAGGCCTGGTTATCAGCCAGGGAAAGGGTTAAAATTTGGGGATGGGAAAATAGAGTGTCTACTTACTTGAAGTAATAAAAATATTTTGGAGCTGATCCTGGTGGTGATCTCACAATATTTTGATTATACTTAATGCCACTGATAGTAAATTTCATATTAAGTTCTATTTTC
>PVKC010029128.1:0-15037 GCA_004027635.1 Crocidura indochinensis
TTTTTTTTTTTTGGGCCACACTAGGTGACGCTCAGGGGTTACTACTGGCTATGCACTCAGAAGTTACTCCTGGCTTGGGGGATCATATGGGAAACCAGGGGATTGAACCGCAGTCCATCCTAGGCAAGGCAGGCACCTTACCTCTAGCGCCACTGCCCGGCCCCGTCTTTTGAATATTTTATGTGTATTTTCTTTAACAGCTAAACTCTTTCTAAATATTCTTTTACTGTGATAATTCTACCAACTTTTTATCTTGTCTTCTCTTTGTGAGCTGTTCAAGAAAGAATTTTGGTGGAAGAGTCCCTAAATTTAATGCTTATGATGGAACCCTGTCATGGGGATTGTTGAACTTGTTCTTATGGCCCCCATATGTACCATAACGCCACATGGCACTGTTCCTTGCTTGCATAGGCACATTAAAATGGAAAAATACTATACATAGAAATAAGTTCTTATCTAATAGAGATTGGAACACACAAATCCCGTAGCACAATGAGACCTTACACCCTGAACATTGATATCATGACCTGGCGCAGGCCTCAGAAGAATGGGAATCCTCCATTCACCCCTGAACCAGGGAAGCTATCTATGAAACATCCGAAGTTTTTTTTTATAACAACACCTGGAAGCAATCCTCTGCCAGGGAAGACCCTACCATGGCTCTGACATCGACCTGCTCAAAAGAGACTTCCCTTAACACTAAGAAGACCTGACAACAACAACGACCTGCTTACAGGACAGGGCTCTCAGCATTGCCCTTTTATTGTGAGGAGAAATGAGAGGACGCTCTGCACCATCCTAACTGCAATATAGGATATGCAGATTCCAGGATCTTCAATACCGAAACATGGTACTAACAACAGAGACTGTGTGAAAAATAAAAGTATATTGGCACTACAGACAATGACCTGGATTGGACAAACTAGTTTGCCAGGAGCCTAGAGTTGATCTTATGCCAGGAAACTTCAGGGGTAGGGTTTCCTTGTATTTAGGCCAAGGCTTTTCCTTTCCATGTCCCTCATATTTTGGTGGGCCTATGCAAGCAATAATTGCCACTCTAACACTGTTTTTACTGTGCTCCTTTGATTCCAATCCTTAAGAAAAACAACCCACTTAAACTTTTGAAGTTAACTTAAACTAATATGCATGTGCATGGAAATGTAAAAAAGTACTTTGCCTTCACTGTTTAAGGAGTTACATAAGTTTTATGTCTTTAGATTGCTTTCTGTGCTGCTAAAAATATTATGTACTACAATCTGGGGACTTGAGGGACAACGTAATTGTACATGGGTTCTGTTTTATTTTTCTTAATGTTCTTTGACTGAAAGTTCAAAGTTAAGATATCAGCAATGGGGGGCCTGGGAGATAGCATGGAGGTAAGGCATTTGCCTTTCATGCAAAAGGTCATCGGTTCGAATCCCAGTGCCCCATATGGTCCCCCGTGCTGGCCAGGAGCAATTTCTGAGCATGGAGCCAGGAGTAACCCCTGAGCACTGCCGGGTGTGACCCCAAAAAACAAAAAAACAAAACAAAAAAAAATAAAAAACTAAAAAAAAAAATCCCTTCCTCACACATGCATTCACTGCAGCACCATTTACAATAGTCAGACACTGGAAACCACCAAGATGCCCTTCAACAGCTGAATGACTAAAGAAACTGTGGTACATTTACACAATGGAATATTATGCAGTCGTCAGGAGAAATGAAGTCATAAAATTTTCTTATTCATCGATGTACATGGAATCTATTATGCTGCGTGAAATAAGTCAGAAGGAGAGATATAGATGCAGAATAGTCTCACTCATCTATGGGTTTTAAGAAAAATAAAAGACATTCTTGCAATAATTTTCAGAGACAAAAGAATGAGTGCTGGAAGTTCCAGCTCACTACATGAAGCTCACCACAAAGAGTGATTAGTGCAGTTAGAGAAGTCACTACATTGAGAATTATCATAGCAATGTGAATGAATGAGGGACATAGAAAGTCTGTCTAGAGTACAGGCAGGTGTGGGGTGGGGAGGAGGAATATTTGGGACATTGGTGAGGAGAATGTTGCACTGGTGAAAGGTGTTCTTTACATGACTGAAACCCAACCACAATCATGTTTGTAATAAAGGTGTTTAAATAAAGATATTAATTAAAAATTTTTTCATCATCAAATATGTACCACCCTTCACCAGTGTAACTTTCTCACCAACAATATTCCCTCATTTTCCTCTTCCCCCATCCTTTGTCTATTTTTGTGACAATGATACTAAGAGAAATATAATAAATTTTTTTAAAAAATGAAAAAAATGTTCTGCTCCATTAACATCAAACTCTAAAATAGTAAGAGTATGGGTTTCCTTGAGAGGGTCAGGTGTGTGTGGAATTGACTGGAAGGGGCAGAAGGTTATATTTTTGGGTAGAAGTAATGTTTTAAATAGGAGTTTGGGTCACACAAATACATAAATACATTTGTTATATGGCATGAATAAATCCTAAATGCAAACTCCATATATACTTTCATATATATTTCATATATATTTTTTCATCATATATAAATTTTACTTGAAAAGGAAAACTATCAGCTAATATAAAGTCTAGCAAATGATGTACACACTGAAATTTCTGGGTAGAAAGGTAAGTAACTTTAAACCGGATTTTATCAAATTCGATTGAGCTGTGAAATAGAGCAAAGGACTGGACTGCATGCTTGAATGTGGGATCATGGGGTCATCTCTTGCAGGTGATCAGAAAACCTGTGCCTTAATCCCTGTCCCCAAATGGATTGTGAGCATCTTTGGGATTGACCCAATCAAGAACCATGTCAGGAGATGTGAACCCCAGAAACAACATCAAGATATTGATGGATAAAAGATAGAAATTTGAGGGGCCCGGGAGATAGCATGGAGGTAAGGTGTTTGCCTTTCATGCAAAAGGTCATCGGTTCGAATCCCAGTGCCCCATATGGTTCCCCGTGCCTGCCAGGAGCAATTTCTGAGCATGGAGCCAGGAGTAACCCCTGAGCACTTCCGGGTGTGACCCAAAAACCAAAAAAAAAAAAAAAAAAAAAGAAATTTGAACAAGTGTTAAATGACCACACTGCAATATTAATTGGGGAATATAGTCCAGTAAAATTCATTCAATTGTGTGAAGACTTAACTGGTGAATCATTGGTGGATATAGTATGATTCTAATAAGAATGCTGCTGAACATAGATTTTTTTGCTACCCTGGAGCTATGCCTGCAGTGGCACTTTGGGATAGATTGGGTGAAAGACAAGTCACATTTGAAGAGACCTTGGACCTCTAAAAGGAGATGGCTCTGTGAACTTAGATTTCAAATGAGAATATTGGCTTCTTGTTCAGATTTGGAAGGTATATTGCAGATAGAATTCTAACCCTGTAGTTCAGGAACTTTGCAAGTGTCTGTCCGGGAATCTCTAAGGGGGGAAGATTGGGAGAAGCAGGATGCACGGGCTAGGGGAGGAGAGAGGTGGAGTGTCAGAGAAGTGAGAGGGCACAATTGCTTTTCTGTGCAAGTTTCTAGGTACAGAAGATTAGGGAGGGAGTATGCCTTTTGGAATGAGGGGATTTTTGTCTAGTAGGAGAATGTGAGTGGGGCCTGCAATATTCTACTGTCAGGAGCATATCTTCTTTGTGGACTGCAGTCAGTGCTTTCTAAAGAGGGGAGAATGGAGGTGACAGAGAAAGGAAGCAGACACTATTTTATCTGCTTGGAAGTAGAGAAGTGGGGGTTGACTCAGGGAGAAAGGCAGAGAAAAGTGTTCAGAGTGAGATCTAGCAAGGAGAAAGACATTATGGACTTCTAAGAGTGAAACTTGAACTACATACCTAAGGATTTAGAAGGGGCTTTGAAATGTCAGAGATCAAAGATGGATCTCACTCAACATTTGTTCATCCCTCCCTGAGCCAGCTGCTTCCCAGGCGTGGGAAATGTCCTGAAAGAGAATAAGAGTTTTGTGTGCCCTTGCACAGACCTTGCCCCCCTCAGGAGTTTAGGATAGCAGCTCTGGGGAAACCCCTCTTAGAATCATCCCCTAGTAGCTTTATAGTATCTTCTCATATTTTACTCTAGATGACTTAACCGGGAGAAAATTTCCAGGGCCTCCTGCCATGTCCCTGGAGCCCTAATAGGAGAAGGGTTACTTTTCAGATCAGCAGACCCATGACACACTCATTGAACAATGGTATGGGTTGTGAGGGCATCCTAGGGCTGTCCCATGTGGAGGACTCCTCTTCTCACATCTGATTTGATCATTTCCTGCTCCAGGGTTTGGGATAGTCCAACATTGAAATGTTAGTAGCTTTGAGAACTTAGACTGGCGCACTGCATTTGATTCTGGAATTGTCCTGTGAAGATCCCCAGAATAAGACAAGGAAGAACCTGAAAAAGCTGGATACTTCTGGTTTGGATTCCCTGGGCTGAGAGAATACCATACTGGACTGCACACTCAGATATCAGAACTTTGGCTGTTTCATTGGATAATTGCCGGAGTCCTGCTCCAGGTGAACATGTCTGAAGTGGAGTCGCCAGGAGGATTAAGAAAACAAGACACACTAAAGAGAAAGCATAGGGGCCAGGGTGTCTAATGTGCCTCGTGGACAGAGAGCCCCGACTGTCCTCTCCATTGGATATTTATTGTTCAACAATAATTGTTCATAGAAAGAAGAGTCAATAATAAACAGATTCCTTAGTACCAACTAAAACTCAGGGGGGGGTGTTACAATTTCATAAGGGAATGTAAGGAATAAAGAGGTTTTATTTATAATTTCTTCCTTCAGGGAAGGGTAACAGATAGGAGACTGTATACAAGGGCTCCCATCCAGGAACATTCCCTGAAGGGCGTGGGTATTCCAATAACTTGTGTTAAGAGCCATTCAGTTTATAATATGAACCTTTTCTCGGAATCCCTCACCTCTAAAGGTTTGGGGTTTTTCCACTACTGATTTTTCTAACATGTTGCTTCCTACTACAGATAATTTTTGTTACACTTAAAATTAATATTTTAACTTTTAAAGTTATCAATACATGTATTTATATACATATAAAACAATAGTACTAATATTGCTTTATACTTGCATTGTTGCTACACAATGCTCACCACCAAAGTGCCAGAATCTCTCCACCATGATCCCAAGGTCCCTGCCTCTCCATTCCCTCTCAACCTTAGATCTCAAGATAAAATTTCTGTGTTCTGAGCTAGTGCTCAGAAAATCAACCTGGCAGTGTTACACACACCCTTTGGTCTGCACAAAATGACCATTCCTCTTTCTGAACCCCACAGACCTCCATGGCAGAAGCTGGTAGAGTTATCCTTCATGAGATCTTTAACATTTGTGGAACTAATGGCCCAAAGTGGGCTTACTCAGTCCAGGAGAACACAGACCCTTTTCCAGGAGCTAACGTGAGTGCTAGATGTCATCTTTTCTAAAGACTGCTTGTCTCAGGTCTCTGAAGAGGAAATAATTTTAAAGAAATATTTTCCTTACCTTCTCTCTGGGATGGAAAGGCTTGATTCAACTCACAGGTTTGAAATGAGTAGCCAAAAAAATAGCCCCCAGTAGGAGTTCAGGAATGCCTCAAACTGCTTTTGAAGTATCAAATCTTCATCATCCAACAAAAACTACTTGTACACAGTAAACAGACTTCTCCTGCCTGTCCTTAGCCTCTCCCTGCTTCAAAATACACTTTTCTTCAGCATGCTTCCTTTTTTTTCACTTCAGCATGCTTCCTTTTTTTGGCTTCCTTTTTCTCCTACAGGACAACTAACACACCCACAGTCCCATGGGAGCATCTCAGTGTTTTTCCAGAAAAAAGATCAGTTTTTGCCCTCCCCACTCTGCCTACAACCACCCTGCTCCTCACAATCCTGTCCAGACTTGACCCCATCACCAGGAGACTTGGCATATGACCCAGGTGAGCTGGGCTGCTGTGTCCTCAAGTCACTTGATTAAATTCTGTGAAACCAAACCAGAAGATTAAGCTCCCTCCCTCATGTGCTGTTAGCTCAATCTTCACAAAAAGGTACAGTGAGTGTATCAGGCAGTGAGAAGCAGGCACAGAGCCCTATGCAGTGTGTACCTAGAGGGCAAAAGGTACCCTAGTGAGTCTCAAAGTGTCCCTATCTCTCAAAGTGAGAGAGGTCACCACTTACCTCTGTGCAGTTTTCTTTCCTGAGCTTCTTGAGTGCTGCCAGCAATGCCTTTGAGAGAAATAGCAGTGGCCTACCCAAAGAATTAGGAGGGAGTGTCATGAAGTACCCAGGCATTGCAGCTCTCTTCTGTCTGGTTAGGGTAAAGGACCATAAGAGGTACCTTCAGGTCAGAAGGGGCCAGAGGAAGCCAAGGGAGAAAAGGCTGGTTACTCTGGGAGTTGCTTGCAGAGCGGCCATAGCCAGTTACTGAAAACTCATTCTCCTGTAGATCCCAAGAGTCAGGATTGAAAACTAAAGAACAGTTGCTTTTTTGAGTTCAGAGGTATCAGCAAAGGGATAGCTACTAAAACAGCCCTTGCTAAACTCCCCAGTTCTTAGGTCTGCACCCCCAGTCTGATGCATATGGTGAGTGCATTTATTAAAACAGAGAAAAGCAATTGCCTTGAATAACCAAAGAACAGTTATTAAGATCTTCTTGCCATTTACTGTTTTCTCAGAAAGGAGGTACAACACTGGCTTAACTATATCACTTTAGATTGATTACTTCATGATTTTCAACTCTACTCATTTCATTATATTAAAGGACAGCAAAAAGCAGATAGAGAAATTGCCCTGCATTTCACCACTCAGCTTAAAACATTTGGATTCTCACCTTATCTGAGCAGTGAGTTTGTTATCTGCTGTGAGCAGGTTCATGCTCTGTTCTTCCCTCCAGGAGTCAGGGCTATCCAGTATTGTAGACTGAGGCCTCATTCCCACTTTGCTGCACCTGAGTGCTGCCCAAGAACTCTCCAGACTGGTGTATTTAGAGGCAGGGAGCCAGCATTTGTGAGTACTGAGTAGATGGTTTGTATATTTAACTTTCTGAGAACTGGTTTTGTTTATCTGTCAAATTTTACCCGTCTTGAGGTTGGAACTTTTTTGCAACCAAAATCAGCAGAGGACTGGCTAGAAAGACAGCAGACATCTGACATTTGTTGGAACCAGTGATGTTAAACCACATTGCTGTGGTGTTTAAAATAATCTGCCTTCATGTTATAAATATACTATGAGAACGTAAACTGTCCGAGAACAGACTCTTGTGTTGTTCACTGCTCTCCCTCTGGATAAAGAACCGAGTTCTACTCAGAGAAGTTGCTTAGTAAATATTTGTTAAATGAACACCATTTTCAGATTTCTTGGTAAATTTTCTCCTCCTATGACAAGCTGCCTAGATGTAGAATGCTTGCCACTCTCCTGTTGCTCAAAAAACAAATCTTCAAACATCGTTTTACTTCAGACATCTAGTTCTGAATTATATTTATTTAAGTGGAAAGTCTCTATGCCTAAGGAATCTATAATTTTAAGATAACTTGATGGGAATTAACTTTAAAAAACAGATTCTGTTAGGAAAGTCAGTGATGCTCAGACTCCACATTCCAGTGCAACATGCATTTGAGATTTACTCTAAGTATTCAGGTCTGGACAGTAACAGGAATCTGCCAGGCCCGCCCAGGGTAGTGATATTTCTAAATTAAATGTGATGTGAAATGGCTGAGTAGCTGCAGAAAAAATCCCTGGGCCCTGATAGACACCATATAGAGAATCTGTGAATCATCTGCACATCTATCAAGTAGGAACTAGTCCACAGTGTAGGGTACATGCATGAGGTCAAGTAGAAACCAACCAAACATCTTATTCCCTGTTACTGCTTCAGAGTCGATGACACTTGGAGTCCAAAGACCCTGTAGGTAGAGAGGAGTTGCAAATATTTGGAGGAATATGGGCTGGCCTACATTCATTGGTTACACTGTGAAGTTTAACATTGCTATAACAAATCACAAATTCATGCTGCTGACGGCAGAGTGATGTGGTGATTTGAAGAGCCCTGACCATGAAGTCTGCTAATTTGGTTTCAAATACAGTCTTACACTCACTAAATTTATATGATATTTGGCAACTGCTACAATTCTATGGATCTTCACCTCCTTAATCTGAGACACAGGGGCTAAGGACACTAGCACTGAATCAGAATGATGTTGTAGGGATTAAATTAATTCAACTATGTAAATGGGTTCTCAAGAACTTTGTTTTTGTTTTATATGCTTAAAAAGTATTAAATTTATTAAGAAGCTTTTATTTACGTAGGCTATATGAATCAGTATTTGTCATGTTGGAAATTAAGATGAAATATTTTATTTTTATTATTTATTTACTTTTTGTTTTTTTGGGCCAGACTCAGTTATGTTCAAGGATCCATCCTGGCAGTGCTCACAGACTATAGGGAAAGCTAGAGTTTGAAGCCAGGTTTGTTTTATGCAAGACAAGTGTCTTACCTGCCCTAAGATGAAATATATATTTTTTATTTTTTTATTTTTAATTATGAGAACAAAAATGCAAAGAAAGAGAACAAGGTAAAGTTACAGTGGAAGGACCATCACCCATAAACAGAATTCTCAGAACTCATGCACAACTATTTTGTCCCTCTAGTCCCCAGAATGCAATACACAATATTTCCTTTTTTTTTTTTTTTGGCTCTAGATTGCTTCCCAAAATGTGCAGCAATGGAATTCAGGGGCTACAAGACAAGCGCAGTCACTCCGCTTCTCTCCATGACCGTGCTTTTTGGGTGGGGGTCCTGAGAGGTTCCTTGTTGGTTGGAGCCAGGTTGGCAGAGAAGAGGCAGAAAGAGGCTGAGCGACTGGCTGCTGTTCCTTTAACGTCTCTGGGTGCCCAATCGCCAGGCTCGATTGGCCCCACGTGAAGATGAAATATTTTAATGTAGCTATTAATAAACTTTAAAATCAATTTGAAAATTATTACATAATAGCATAATAATAATCTTTTTGAAAACTTTCTTTACTTTTCAGAACATTAAAGTAGTACTGAGACTTCTGTACCTAGTCAAAATAAAGTAATAGAATCCAGATAGAGTAAATGAAAGACAGGCAAAAAATATGCAATGATTATTTTTTAAGACATTGAACATCAAGGCAGTGATTGAACAAAGGGCAGTGATTCATAAGGGACACTAAAAGGAGTAAATGAATGCCAGTCTCTCCATCCTATTGCTTTCAGAATATTTCTAGGCCTTTGCTCTGAGAAGAGGAATCCTGGTAGGGCTACAAATCCCTGAGTTAAGAGAAGAAACTTAGAATCCAGAAGAACAGATTTGATAGGACTGGATGGTTCTGAAAAGAAAAAGGAGAGAGACATGGGATACCCTAAAGATTTCTATCTCCAAAAGTTATTCAAAGAGTAAATATATGCAGGCAAGGAAACTGCTTTAGGCCATGAAGGATCCATCTGAAATAAGAGGGAATCATACCTGACACTTAAACAGCATGGTTCCACTAGACAGATGGGAAATTCCAGAAAGAAAAGTAGACATTACTCAAAAAGAACACAAAGGAATTCACAGAAAATAAAAAGATCATCAGGGACTTACAACATTGTAGGCTATAAATTATATGTATATGTTTTTGTAGAGAAACATCTGGAAAGTTTATACAAAGTGGTAAAAGAAAAACACATTATAAAAATAAAAATAATTATGAAAGGTGTTTGAGGGGTCAGAGCTATAGCGCAGTGGTAGGGCATTTGTCTTTCATGTGACTGATCCAGGACGGACAGTGGTTGGATTCCTGGTGTCCCATATGGTCCTCCAAGCCAGGAGTGATTTCTGAGCACATACCCTGGTGTGGCCCAAACAACAACAACAACAACCAAAAGGTGTTCTAGAATTACACTGGGAAGCAGAATAAAATGGAACAGTCTGTTGATATAAAACAAATCAATAACATTATGCTAAATGAAAAAACAATGCAGTCTTGAAAGATTGTACCATGGTCCTATTTGTAAAATATTCTTGAAATGGCAAAACTGTAGAGATTTAATAAAATAGATTAGAGGCTCCCAGTGATTGGTAAGGGTTGGGGGAGGAAAAGCAAACTGACTAGGAGTTTTGTGATATTCCTCCCATCTAGCATCTGTCCTTATTTATTTCTGAAAAGCTGCCATATTGTCCTCCCTCCCCTAAAGGTACTGATTTCTATAATTGGATCTACTGGACATTCAATTTGGCACCACTATTATTTCTCATCACAGAAGCTGATTGTTTGAGAACTTGCCTAGTGGCAACATGAGTGTACTGATCAGAAGGGGAGCTGGAAATGTGAACCCTGTTCTTTTTTATGTGGCCTGGTTTACTGATAGATAAAATAAGAAGGGCAGATTTACTGCATGCTGCACATTTAATAGTGTTTTGGTATAGCATTGGGGTTCTTCTCCTGCTCTGAACAAAGACTTTGGCAGCAGTTCTACTGAAAACACACAGGAAAGGGAAAATAAAACTGGAAGACAGTAAATGAGAGCTTAATGACTTGTCAAAGTCACTGGTACTTATTGATGGAGAGCAAATATTTCTTGAAGTTGAAACATGGGTTTGTGGTTCTGAGTTTGCTAAGATTTGTGAATTGATTGTCTATTCTTTTTGTTTGTTTGTTTGTTTTGGGGGACCATACCCAGAGGTGCTCCAAATGATCAAATTTTGGCTTTATGCATGTAAAGAATGTGTTTAACCTGTTGAGTTATGTCTCTAGCCCTCTTGTCTATTCTTCATGTGGATCCTAGTAAGTAGTTTTGTGAAAATCAGGAATACGTTTTAAAATATATAAGCTTTAAATACCCAAGATTTGCTGAAAATAGACAAGAACTTGGAGATAATTAACCTCCATAATAAACTCAGTCCATAAAAGTCTTTGTTCTTCTTTCATGAGTCTTTTATACTCAGAGTTAAGCAATTTCAGTTAGTGCATATTTCTTATTTGTCTTTCTATTCTTCTTGATAATTATTTTTATTAAAAATTTTAGATTATATTTTTATTTATTCCAATTTTTCTTAATTTCATCGAACAATATGCTATTGCTCTCAGTATTTACATGTGTATCTTCGTGTAATATGTTATTATTTTTGATACTGCAAACAAAATTGTTTACTGAATGTCCTTTCATATTTTTCATTGTTGGTATATTTTGAATACTAAATCTACAATTCTGCTGGCTGAGTTTATTTTGTTTCATAGAATGTCCTTCAGCTTTTTTATTCATTATATTATGTAATATGCAAAAAAGGTTATACTTATTTTTTCCAATTTGGGGATTGTCTATTTTCTTGCCTATTTTGATGAGTTTAGGCTGAATGTATAAGTCTTTCACTGTCGAATATAATGTTAATTGTTGCTAATCATTTATTCATTTATTATAAATTTTCAGTAGAGTTTCTGGTTCTGGATCTTACTTTGTGAGGAACTTCTAAATTTGTTATAGGTCTATTCAAAGAGGTTTATTCAAATAGTTTCTTTTTTGAATCAGGTTTTGTGGTTCTATAAATTTTTACATTCTGTCACAATGACCTAATACAGATACAGAAATGTTCATAATGTTCTCTGGCCATTTTTGGTAGAGTCAGTATCAAGGTCCCTTTGATATCTGATTTTTGCTGTATCTAAAATATTTTTTCTTGATAAATATTTGTCAGTTTTTTTTCCAAAGGACAAACTTAATTTAATTGATTTTTTTATATTTTTATTATTTTAAATTGTATTCTTTTTTTTGTTGTTTTGTTTTGTTTTTTGGGCCACACCCGGTGACACTCAGGGGTTACTCCTGGCTATTTGCTCAGAAGTCGCTCCTGGCAGGCACGGGGGACCATATGGGGAACCGGGAGATCAAACCACGGTCCGTCTTAGGCTAGCGCAGGCACCTTACCTCCAGTGCCACCGCCCGGCCCCTAAATTGTATTCTAATATATTTTGTTTCCTTTCTTGTCTTTTTTTGACTTTAGTTTACTCATATGTTTCCAGTTTCTTTTCTTTCTTTTTTTCTTGGGCCACACCCTGTGATGATCAGAAGTTAGTCCTAGCTCTGTGCTCAAGTATCACTACTGGGAGAGCTCAGGGGATCATATGTGGTACTGGGGATCCAGTCCCGGCCAGCTGTGTTCAAAGAGCCCTTACAACTCACTATATTATATCTCCATCTCTATCTCTAGTTTTGAAGGAGAGAGTAAAGTTATTGATGCTAGATGTCTTCTTTTTGTGGTTTTTGTACTTGTTTATAGGTCACATATAGCAGTGTTCAGAGGATATTCTAGGGTTCTGTACTTAGGGTTTCTTCCAGAGGTGCTCAGAACTATCTTTTCACTCTGTCTTTAAAGACCTTTATAGGTATAAATACTTCATTAAGTACTGTCTTGCTTGTGTTGCATAATTTTTATTTGACTTTATTTCAATGTATTTTTAAATTTCCTTTGGAATTTATTCTTTGATCTTTCCTACTTTAAGAATATTACTTTAGGGTTGGAGTGAAAGTTCAGTGGTTAGGGAGTTTGCTCTGCTCATGGTTGACTCAAGTTTGACACCTAGAACCCTTATTCCCATGAGATTGCAGGCATAATCCCTGAGAAGAGCCAGGAGTAAGCCCTGAGTAAGCCACTACAAAACTAGAGCAATAAACACCATGTGGTATAAAAAAAAGAGATCTCCACAGAACAATGGAATAGTAATGTGACCCTAGAGATAAATCCTCAGCTTTATGGACAGTTAATCTATGACAAAGAAACTGAATATGAATTGAGCATGGGAAATCTCTCAAAAATGGATTTGAAAAAAAAAACTAGATAGCCACATACAAATAAGTAAAACTGGATCCTTAACTCAAAAGTATTCACATAAATTAAAAATTTTAAATAAAAAAATTCAAAGTGGATCAAGGATCTCAATATTAGAATAGAATTCATAAAATATTTGGAAGAAATACAGTCAGAATTCTACAGAATACTGATTTCAGTGGTGTCTAGTAATTTTACTCCATTGGCAAAGGTAACAGAAATGTAAATAAGCAAATGGGGACTACATCAAACTAAAAAATTTTTTTCATGGCAAAAGAAACAGCCTATGTAATGGGAGAAAATATTTGCACAACTACAACATAAGATTAAGCACTGATAACTTAAGATACAAAGCATTCACAAAGGTCAACAACTAAAAAATAATTAGCCATATCAAAAAATGGAGAGCTGAATACTTTCATGAAAAGTACATAAGCATGACCACTAGGCATATGATAAAATGTTTATAGAGAATTTATTATCAGGGAAATACAAATTAAAATAACAAAAAGATATATCACACCAGTGAGAAATGTTATTTATCAGAAATATTGAAAACAACAGTGTTGATGGGAATGTGGTAAAAAAAAAAATCCCATTCACTGTAGGGGGCATTATTATATGACTCAGTTTCTGTGGAAAGTTGCTTAGAGATATTCTCAAAAGGTAAGACTTGAACTTTTGTATGACCAAGTTATCGTACTTCCTGGTACCTACTCCCCACTATATCAAACACATTCAGGTTATTTGAAAAGGCATATGTGCACACCCATGTTCCTTGAAGTTCCTAGGAAAAGAACTATTATATGGAAACAACACAAATCTACATGACAGATGAGTAGATAAAGAAGCTGTGGCAGGGGCCAGAGTGGTGATATAGTGAATAGGGCACTTGCCTTGCAAAGATTCAATCCAGGTTAAATTCTGGTATCCCAAATGGTACACTAAGTCACACCAGAAATTATTACTGAGCACAGAACCAGGAGTAAATTCTGCACATGCTGGGTGTGGTTTCCAAAATAGCAAAATAAAAAATGTTGTGGTATGTATACATAAGTGAAATATTCTGCATCTCTAAAATAAACTATTGTGGGATTATGGGATTACTGGATTTGTCTGTTTCTTTGTCAATCAACTCTCACATGGGTTCTAATTGGATGTTATTCTATAACTGCAACCCTCATTGGTAGTGAAACTGAATGGTTCCACCTTCTAGGTTTGACATTTTTCCATAGATAAAAGGCAAGGATGGGAGAGGAGGTGTCTTTCTTTCATTCCTGGAGTTTTTTCCAGAGGCTGCTTGCAGGGTGGTCTGAGGACTGGATTTAGGGTAATATGGGGGATTTTTAGGGTCTTTTTTTTCCTTTAAGTACCATATGTGTTTGATTATTTTGCAGAGCACCTTCTAGTTGAGACCCGTTTCGTTAGTGTTCGGAGTCGGAACCGGAGGGTTTAGATTCTAGAAACTATGCCCGTTTTCTGCAAGTTAAGGCTTTTTAAGGGGTGTTTTGGGCCACACCTGGGGATGCTCAGGAGTTACTCATGGATCAGTGCTCCTGGGGCTCAGGGGATCATATAGGGAGCTGAGGAGTGAACCCTAGTGGGTTCCATGTAAAGCAATTTCCTTATCTACTGTACTATTTCTCTAGTCCCAGAGTTCTGGGTGGAACTTGGCTGGAACAGAAGGGTATCAACTTAAGTGAAATTAGTTAGGGAAGAAGAAAAAATACCCAGATATTACTCATCTGTGGAATGCAGAGAGGCAAAACAAGGGAGTGCACAGTATCAATTGATGATGGAACCTTGGCTTGGATTGCAAAGCTGAGATGACTAGTCAGTGGGGGTGTGGTTGGAACAAAAGTAGTATATGGATAGTGATGGGGTATCTTTAGCACTTTGGTTGTGCTAAGATCTGGCAACTGTGTGCATCAAAGCCATAAACTTCAATACTATTGTGAACATGTAATGATAATAATAATAATAAATAATAGTAATAATAAAAGTAAGCAATCCCATTCAACTAAGATGTGAATGTAAGTGCTCTCATCAGAGCATTGCATATTGGATTTTGGAACAAAGACTTTTATGGACTGAGTTTATTAGGAAGATATATTAATGCATACAGTTTGGTTAAGAATAGCATGTTTTGGGAGCCGGGCGGTGGCGCTGGAGGTAAGGTGCCTGCTGCCTTGCCTGCGCTAGCCTAGGACGGACCACGGTTCGATCCCC